>BQNB010004470.1:0-103065 GCA_026074375.1 Tanacetum coccineum | reverse complement strand
ATGGTAAGAGAACACAATGAACTACTACAATCCAAAATTATGAATCATTTTACTTTTAACAACATTTACGCGTATCACCAACACCAACCAAGCTTGAGTTGATAACCCACAGCCAACAACCATTACCAAGAGCCAAGCATCGAATACAGGAACAAATAAGATTAACCCTAAAATTAGGGTTTACATGCTACAATCATACCCTAATCCTTAACCAAATAACAACTAGGGTTTCGTCCCATAACAATCAACACCCGCAGATTCCAAATACCACCATATTCAGCTGTTGAATAATAAAACAATGATATGAGAAACCCTAAAAATTAGGGTTCATTCCAGCTGTCGAACGTGACGAATCAAAGAAACCCTAAACATTAGGGTTTCATCACCAGCCGTCATCGTGATCCCAGTAACCATGATGAGCAGCAACACTAACCGCACCACACAAACCCTAGATCAATTAAGATCTAAGATCGCAGACATAAATCGAAACCCTAAAAACTTAGGGTTTCAATCAGGCAAGGGCCACCAAAGCAATAAAAAAGAATATGAATGTAATTGCCAAACCCTAAGTCAAATCATTTAGGGTTAAGAACAAGAAAAAACGAATACTGGAATGAGAAGAATAAGTGTTTGATGGCCACACATACAATCGAAACCCTAATGAAGGTTTCGTTGAACAAAATGATAGATTAATCGAACAAGATCAATCACCCCAAATCCATAAACACCGTAGATGTAATAGGGTTCCAATAAGGATAAAAAAGGTAGGGACGGTAGCCAAAATTCACACAAAAAAGTGTAGAGATGATGGCGGTCGGTTAGGGTTTTCTCTCCCCAAGGGGAGAGAAAAAACACTCTATTATTCTATAAAACTAGAAAACGGGACCCCGAATTCCGTACAAAAGGGGGAAAACCTAAAAACTTTAAAAATAACCCTACAAAGAAATTTTTCACTTCTAAACTACTCTACGGGTCAAATAACGAAGAATGAAAAAGACTAGACCGAAAACGGAGTTCGTTTGACCCAAAAACGAGTCAAAACAAAAACCCGTACCCGGACCCGTTCTTTAAAAGACAAAAAGTTATAAAAATGACCCTACGAAAACTTTTATATTTTTCCTACAAACTAGATGGTAAAATAAAATTTTCTAAAAAAGCAAAATATTTTTTTGATAATTTTTCTATTTTTTATGAATTAAATAAACTTTTAACTAAATTAAATTATAAAAAATACTAAATGATTACTAAAAATTCTGAAAAATTTACACAAAATACTTTACACTATAAAGGTCCTACGAAAAATAATAAACACACACCAGCTTATACAATAAGCTCCGAAAATAAGCTAAACAGCTTATGGGCTTATTGTGCCAAAACACCCTTAAATACAATTGCCCTTGAGTCTTTAACGAAAAAGACCCAAGGGCGCAGTGGTAGTGTGTGTGGGAGTTAAAGGGGATGTATTGCTTGGTCCCGGGTTCGAGTCTTGCTCACCCGGACCAAGTATCTTCCCCTTTTATTTTATTTTTTTAAAACTCTAGGGTAGAAAGTGTATAAATCTAAACTAAAGGGTAGGCGGGCAAACTTTAGGAAAGTTACACTATAGTGAAAACAAAAACGTTTAACCCCAGCACTAGTCAAAGATGTACAAAACCAAGCCCCTATCGACATGGCTTATTTATTTGCTTATTAAAAAATGATTTTTAAGAGCAAAAACTTAAAACTAACAAACTTATTAAGGGACTTAATCTCTCTATAACTTTAACAAAAAACACTTTGACATGTTCAAAAAATAAGCATAAAAAATAAGCGAATGTGACCACAAACTTAAGAAAGCCTTTAAAAGCTAAAAAAGCTAAGTCTTTTTTTTTGGTCTTAAAGTTAAAGTAAGCTAAGACCAAGGCAAAATAAGCTAAGGGGACTTAAACTACACTAAATAAGCTGAAAAGAAAAGGAAGAACTAAGCTAGATAAGCTGTGGAAGCTTAAAATGACAGAATAAGCTAAACTAAAACACAAAGAGCTAAAGCGCTAAAGCATAGACAAAAATAATCTATAAAAAAAGTAAGATAAGTAAACTAAATATCTAGCATAACCTACAAAGTCTCTTGGGAAAACATTTGACTTATTGAAATGAGCAGAATAAGCAAATATCAAAACTTAAAACAATTCCTCAGCCTAGGGGTTCAAAAACAGCCAAGAGGCATGTTTGGAGCTTAGAAATAAGCACACAAATAAGCTATCAAGGGCTGGACTTGATGCTTATACTAGAGCTTATATTTCTCTAGAAATAAAGCCAAATACTTTGCTTAAGAACTCAACAAGATTAGAGATTCAAAGGGCTAAATTCATCCACCTTTGCACCAGGGGAGATTTAAGCTTAGCTTAGTAGCGTTAATTTGACAGCTTGCTAAAATCTGTCAAATAAGCCTAAACAAGTAAAAATAAGCGCAAACAGACGGAGTAGATATCAAAGGGGCTTGTGCACCAATTTTCAACATTCACTAAAAATCAATTTTACTTGGTTAAATTTTTGATATTTAAAAAGGTGTTTTTGCAAAATTATTAAAACTGTGACACAAGAGCCTTGTGTGAACTTGACCCAAGAGTCAAAAACACCCAAAGGTTTTGACATGAGTTTTATAACACAGCCAAAAAGCACACCTTTGATGCTAAAACTCAAACTCACAAGTGCTTAACCAAATAAGCACTTGTGATGTTTATAAAAACCTAACAGTTTCAAAGAAGATTCATAACATTTTGAAAAGCAATTTTTCAATAAAGAAACTTTTAAAAACAGCTTAAATGATTTTATTATCTAGACTAAACCTATTTTTAATGACCATAACCCATACCAACAACCTGATTGACCCGTTTGTTAGCCATGTGCAAACACCCCTTTAATTTCCTAAAACGGATTTTAAAACTTTAAAAGGCTGTTTTAACTTAATACTCTAAGGAAGCAAAGGACAAATAAAGCACGTAAAACCTTAATGAACAAAAATAATCTAGAAATAAGCACTCTAGAGAGCTAAAACATAATAAGCTAAGTAAATCTAAAAATTGAGACTTTAAAAGAGAAAAATGGACTTACTTTTGTCCAAAAGCATTACAAGGACCTTGTTACTCCCTCAAGGGGTTTCACTACAAGGGGCCTGTTTCTCCAGGCTTATAAATAACCAGAGAATAAGCCAATAACTCTTCCAAATCAGCTTATCATCCAAATGGCTTATTTCTCTGATTGTTTTTTAAACAAAAACTTATAAAACGTTAAAAACTATGAAGAGTTAAAGTTTTATAAGTTTTAATAAGCACCATACATGAGCTTATAGAAGTTATTTATCATGATGTAAAGATAATGTAAAGATGGTTGACAATAAATTCTTAAAAAACGGCTAAAAATGTAAAAAACTTCAATGCTTCATTATGGATAAAACAGTCCACAAAGAACTTCAAATAAGCTGCCAAATAAGCATAAACAAACATAAATTTAACTTAATTTAAAGAAAAAATAAAAACTTAAAAAAAACTACCCTTTAAAATCGGCTCACATAGCCTCTATTTATACTACAACTAAGTCCTTAGCTCTTCTCCTTTGTGTTTCTTCTGTGAGAGGACTCAATAAGCAAATCCCACCCTTAAATGCCTTGAGCTATCTTCAAATTAATCTAAGCCATGATTTCGGCTTTCCTTCAAGGAAAATTGGGATTGCATCTTGGAAAGGTGTTTTAGCTGGTGGGAATGGTAGTGGAGGAGGGGGAAAGAGCTTATCCAAGAGAAGTTGAGAAGAAATCGATGGGTAACAACGGGGTTTTAGACCCTGATTGTGTTTGGAGGAAAAAATGTGAGCAGGGAAAAAGTTTTTGTATGAGCTGTTACATAGTGTGAGTTTTACTATTTGGCTAAAATGGTCCCTCAAAGTTAATGTGTGCATGCACAAATGGTCCCTTTGTGGTTAGAATAACTTTTGGGGACTTGGCAACACAAACCCCAAGAGTTATATAACTCTTTTCAAATTTCGTCCTTGTGATTACAAGTTAGGGTGTAGGCAGTTTAGCCCCCCTACATGTTACTCTGAACAAATTGCAAAAGAAGCCCTTGCTTCTCTTTTTTCTCTTTTCTCCTATATAAAATAAGTTTATAATGTTTGGCAATTGTCAGCCCCTAAAACTTATATGTTCGTTGACTTTTGCCCGTGGTTGACATAGGGTTGAACTTTGACTTGTCACCAGTTTACTTTTCTGTTGACTTTTGACTGGATTGACTTTGGGAATTTCGGCTTTGATTGACTTTGTCCTATCACATCTTTCCTTCCGAGTCTCAGTTTTGTCGTTTTGTCTTTGTTTTTTCGTCCTTAATTCTAGGTTATCCGTTCCTTCACAATACAATAGCAAACAAGCCATATATTTGGCATTTTTAAGTCCGTTATTGGTTATTTTAGCTCGTTTATTTAAGGGTAAAAGTAAGTGATTAAAGCACATACCATTTCTCTTGTCCAATTGATTTGTCCCCGATCAACTCGAGCGTCTCATCTTTTGTGTGAAATTAGTTTGGGGAGATCCATAATAACATTTCATCATTATCTATTAACGTTTATCTTTGCATACTTTCATAAACGGCTTAGAATTACGTAGAAACCCGACTTTAAACATTGAGGACAATGTTTTCCGTTGTTAGATTGGGGAAGGGAATCAATCGATTTGTATGTTGCCTTGCTTATTGGTTTTTTCTCACGTACCCGTTTTTTCCCCACAAAAATAGCCAAAAAATTTTAAATTTTTTAGTCTGTTATTTAGAGTCTTAAAAAAAAAAGTGTTAAGACAATAATTAGGGTTTCCGTTGGTAAGAATTAACAGTAATTTTTGACCCATCTTACGTGTATAGTTTCTAGCTTTCTCCCTAACAATTAAAGATGATAATTTATGTTGCTAGTCTCATATAGGACTATTAAACATGCTAGACTTAGAATCGTTAGTAAAAGAAGACTTGTGCTAATCTCAAGTAGATTTTAAAAATCCCATTTGGATTTTAATATATGCTAAGCATTTGCAAATTTCTCTTGCAAAGAACAAGAAAATGATAGTGTTTAAATAAAAGTCAATTGACATTAAACTAGATTGTTGGAATTTCTTTCAGAGCTCATATGTATTAATTGTGGCTTATTCTTCTCCATAGCTTGTTTCACTTTATATGAATGTTTTAATAAATAGAGTTGTATGGTTTTTTGGTTAATAAATTAGCTAATGAAGTTTTCTTTAGTTCATTTGTGATTAGGATAGTATACATCAGGAATAACTCAATTTAGGCTTAAAAATACAAAAATAATAAATATGTAACTCTTGCCAGATTACTTCATCAGTGTCGGAGGCGTGGCCGCTGTGGAGTTTGTCATATAAGGTAGGGTCCGTGTCATAATAAAGTAGAATAACCTCTTTGTCGACTACTATCATGTGTGCTTCGAGATAAAAGGCCCGGTTTTACTTATAAAAATCCAAAGTCAAATATGTTTGCTCATCTTTCAGAGGCGTGGCCGATGTAGTAGCCACTAAAGGAACTGAGGTATAATAATTTTGCTTTTTTTTGTCTTACATGTACCTTACAGACCTAATGTATAAGGTGCAAATAAGATTGGTTCATTCTTGTCTTAAAAGAGCCAAAGGGTTATACTGACATGAATGAGCCTTGTTAAGTAAGCCTAATAAAAGCCAAATTTTGGTTGCCTCGATGTGGACTTTATTCTTGATAACAATTTGATCATTTGAAGAGAGCTAAGGATTAATTATTGCGATTCTTAACATTAACAAAACTTTATATTTTTGGAATTAAAAGTATCGGGACAAAAGTCCTTAAAAGAGCTTCCGGGTATATGACTTAAAAAATCTTGAGATACAAAATAGATTTGTGGGAGGAAAAAGTAAGTAACACAATTATATTTTATGAGTAGTGTTAGTGTCATGACTTGTAATTAACGGTGATCTTGTTTTTAAGCTTAGCATGGGAAAAGTAAAAAATCGGGAATGACGAAGTTATCTTTTAGACACTTAATTGTGCTTTTTGTTCTATGATCCTAAAAGTTACCAATGAGGTAATGAAAACAATACATTATTTCAACACAAATAAATTGTAAGTTAGGAAGTTTAAATATCAATAAAAATCATAAAAAGAGAAAAATCTTAGAAAATGGGACGCGGGTGTTTATAACTTGGATCTCTAAAACTCTCATACAAACAAAAATCGTTATGCTACTTTTCGAAGGTTTAGTTTGGGGGAATTTTCGAGGTATATGGATTATAAGGCATGTGATATTGCGTGAGACACACAATCTTTAGTTTGGGAATTTTTGGATAATTGTAAAATACACAAATCAATTTATACCCTAAAATAACCCAATTAAACCCAAAACAGACCAAAAATGGCAAAAATATGCTTGTATTTGTGTTTTGTGTGTGCAGGTACGGATAAGTCAAAAATCATAAGAAAACAGCAAAAAGCGAAGCAAACACGACACGAGAATCAGAAGAAGATTCAAAAAGAACAAAGATCCAAAGCCTTATCACTTACCTCTCAATCACAAACCTCAAGGACCAATCTGCACTTCAAAAGTTATTTATAACTTTAAAGAGAGAAAAGAAACACAAGACCTAAATGTGCAAACCTCCCAAACACCAACAGTTTTAACTGCAAAAAAAAAAAAAGGAGCGGGAAACCCCTTTTACAATTCACCCGTCTTTCCCCAATTTGCACTCCTAATGGTAAATCAAGAGGGCAAATGAACATTAAAAGTGTACGGAAAGACAATTCAAGGTCTCTCTTACAAGAATTGCAGGGATAGTTTAGAGTACTAATCAAGGGATACTTATCCTAGCACAAGCTCAATGCCAAGTTAGCCATGGTGAAAGCCACAAATTTATGTTGGTTTTGTGCTAAACTCACTCACAACCCTAACACAAACGTCACATCAAAGAATGCCCAGCCTGGCAATCCACAGGCGTCACAAAATGATCCAACGTACCACAATATAGAATAAATGATTGAAGAAATGATTGGCCAGGATTAAAAGTTTGGTGAGCAAGGCTAGAGGTCCAGAAGCTTCACTGGCACTATAAAAAGAGCCTCACGTCTCAGTCACAAACAAAGCTATTCTTTTTAGAGTCTTTTTCTTTTATCTGAATTTTTAGTAATATTAAGTCTAGCATAAATTCTCGTGTTTTGTGTAATTTCCTTTTTTCAAGTAATTTAAACAGGCTTCTTTAGTTAAATGAAATTCATTTTAGTGTTTTAAAATCTCGTTTTTTCTAAGCTATCATTTGAAAGTCATAGCTCTCTTAATAAGTTGTCTCAATAAGCTAAATATCAAGCTCTATCATTCTAAAAGCTGAAATAAGCTGATTGAATTCAGTTTAATCTTATCTAAACCTTAAATCAGTTTTAATCATACATGGATCGTATTGTGTCCAAGCTTTTGGAGGGGATCTTACACTGGAAGAGAACCCCAAGGACTTTAACTCTAGCTATTACTATAGCTAAGAGGAGCATAGTTGCTGCCTTATTTGTACCCTTTTGTTTTAGCTAAAGGATTAAGTAAGTTTCTCTTTTCATTCTTCTCTAATTTCAGTTTTAATTGTTTAGTTTTTGCTTATATGCTTAATATTGTTTATTTGCTTATTCTCTTTGCTTTGTAATGTTTAAATGTCTCTTTTAGTGGTATTTAGTTGTTTGTTTTCATCTGTTTTTGCTTAAGTAGTTATAGATCTTTAGCTATCAATTTCTGTCATAAAAACTCATAAAATCCAAAAATATTAGTTTAAATAGTTTAGATCTTAGATTAAGGCTTATTCAGTTGTTTAATCATGATTATTAAGTTGTTTTAAGCTAGTTTTTATCCGGTAATTAGTTTTTTGTTCATCAAATTTCTCTTAAAAAGCTTTTCTAAATCCTGTCAAAATGGTAAAGGGGTGTTTGGTTTAGTGCAGTCTCAAAATTGCACTAGCAGTACTAACATAAGTTAGTACTGCTGAACCTTTACACTACCAGTACTAACTAAAAAGTTAGTACTGCCTTCACAAGTTAGTACTGTTAGCTTACATTTCAGTAGGATTAAGTTTAGCTTTAGCTTATTATACATTTAGTTTTAGTTCTCTAGCTTATTTCATTACTTATTTACTTTTACAAAAGTCAATATGCACAACAGTACTACAAAAGTACTGCTGAATATTTACACTAGCAGTACTAACCTCAGTTAGTACTGCTGTGTTCTCAGCTTAATTTAGATCAGTAATTTTAGTATTTAGCTTATAAAATTCAGTAGGATTTAAGTTTTAATATAGCTTAATTTGGTTTAAGTTTTAATTTGCAATTTCTAGCTTATTTACTTAGTTTAATTCAGCTGTCAAAAGTCATAAAAACCTGAAAATTCAAATACATTAAGAACTTGAGTAAAGACTAAATTTGTTAATTCACTTTTAAGTTTAGAATTTATACTTATTTAGCTGTATAAATAGTAGTTTGGTAAAGTCCATAAAGTTTTAGAGTCATTAAAGCTTATTAAAGTTCTCTAGCTTATATGTGAGTTTGTGGTTTCTTTGCTTATTTCTTGAGTTTGCTTATTTCTTGATCAATTTCAGTAGCATAAAAGTAGTTTAAGCTTTAATTTCTTTTCATTTATAGATTAAGCATATCATAAGCTTTTCAGAACTTCTTTCCTTTTTCATTTTGAACTAGTTTTGAGTTTTTTATAGCTTAATTTCTAAAACTAAGGGTTAAACCCACCTTTCTGTAATCAGTTTAGAAATAAGCTCTTCAGAAGCTTATTATTGGATTTCAGACTATAGTGCTTTTGTTAAAGTTGTTCCCGCTAGCTTCTTTTACAACTTTGCTTCTTTGAGTTTTTCAATTTAAGCACTTTTTCAAAATTTCACTCTTACTTCGGGTCTTAGTTTTGTCCGCTGGGATAGATTCTCAAGGGAATAAAGTTAACTGTTTCGATTATTAATTGTTTTTAATTAGTCCCTCCGTTAGTTTGTTGGTTTTTTTTATTTGCACCATTAGTCCTTAGTTAAGTTTTAATTAAGTTTAATAGTTTTTAATTAGTAATTAGGTTTAATTTTTAATTAGTTTAATTAGACTTTTATAAAAAGGATAAAAATTAGGGCTTTAATTTCTAGAAACCAAATCAAATATCTTTGCTTCATTCAAATCAGGATCCGAAATTAAAACGTGGTTTCAATTTCACTAGTCATTGGGGATAACGACCCGGGTGATCATTCTAGGAATCCTAGTTCGTTTTCGGACTCCAAACACTTTGTTTGTTCGACTTGTCAGAAATGTGTCTTTAATGAAAATCATGATGCTTGTATAACAGAATTCCTGAAAAAAGTGAACTCTTGTGCTAAGATTCAACCCAATAAGATCAGAAACAGTAACAAACCCGTAGATCCAATAAGTCATACTCAGAAACCTAGTAGGCAGATTGTTACAGGACATAGGTTTTCTCCTAATAAGTCTTATGTTGTGCATGAGAAACCAGATACTCCTAGATCTTGTCTTAGGTGGAAACCAACGGGTAGAATTTTCAAGACTGCTGGTCTTAGGTGGATTCTAATGGGAAAGATATTCATCTCTGGCATAACCAAGGTTGACAGTAAACCCCAAATGGTTCAAATGAAGATATTACTAACCCATATGAATGCGAACAAACTCTTAATGTCAGTGCATGTACACCCTTTAATCCTAAAAAGGAAAGACTTAAAGTTTGGTTGCTGAAAAAGTTGATGTCTAAGAATCAAGTGCCTCAGGGGATTCACATACAAGGACAGTCTCCAAATAGTGCTCAAGGTGCTAAATAACAACAACAACGTGCATATTTTGATGATCCATGCCATGAACTTCTCCATAAAGTCTACATTTCACATGGATCATCTTCAAATGTACACAAATGATTAAAAAGACTGCAATGGCGTCTGTAGACAACACTTCAGGCCCCTTCCTCAAAGAAAAGAAAGGTGTACGCTTCAGTGCGCTTTATCTTCAAGAGAAGAGAAATCTTCTTGTTTTCGACCATTCTCATCAACAATGACATATTCTCACATGCTCGGATATTATACAAGTGGATCAACGTACATTAACTTGTATTTTAGCTCACTTGGTTAATCAAAAATGGCAATCACATATGCAATTTTTGAAGGGGAGAATAGTGAACAAAATATGGTCAAAAGTTGATTGATTCTTCAAATGGTCTCTATGGCTTCTAAACACAGCAGTTCAGGACCCGCGCTTCATGAAATAACTCCTATAACAATCAGTTCAAGACTCATACCAAACCCTCCTCCCTCAATACTGTTTGTACCACCTTCAAGAAGTGATTGGGATCTTTTGTTTCAACCGCTGTTTGATGAATTACTCACCCCTCCACCAAGTGTTGATCACCCAGCCCCTGAAGTCATTGCTCTAATTGATGAAGTAGTTGCTCTAGTTCCCGCTGTATCAACCGGTTCACCTTCCTCAACAACAGTTGACCAAGATGCACCATCACCTAGTAACTCTCAAACAACACCCGAAACTCAATCTCCTATCCTTCCTAACAATGTTGAAGAAGACAATCATGATTTAGATGTTGCATACATGAATAACAATCCGTTCTTTGGTATTCCAATACAGAAAATGATTCTGAAGCATCTTCTTCTTCGGACGTTATTCCCACAATTGTGCAAACTGCTGCTCCTTACTCAGAACATGTTAACAAATAGACCAAGGATCATCCTTTAGAAAACATTATCGGTGAAATTGAAAGACCTATTTCCATAAGACTCCAACTCCATGAACAAGCCTTATTTTGTTACTATGATGCCTTTCTCACATCAGTTGAACCTAAGAACTACAAAGTCGCATTAACTCAAGCATGTTAGATTGAAGCAATGCAAGAGGAGCTTAATGAATTTGAACGTCTTGAAGTCTGGGAGCTCGTTCCTCGCCCTGATAAAGTGATGGTCATTACTTTAAAATGGATCTACAAGGTGAAACTTGATGAATTAGGAGGAATTTTAAAGAAAAGGCTCGATTGGTTGCTCGTGGTTACCGTCAAGAAGAAGTAATTGATTTTGAAGAATCCTTTGCTCCTGTGGCTAGAATTGAAGCTATTCAAATATTCCTCGCATTTGCTGCTCACATGAATATGGTCGTTTACCAAATGGATGTAAAGACGACATTCTTAAATAGCATTTTGCGTGAAGAGGTTTATGTCAGCCAACCGGACGGGTTTGTAGATCAAGACAATCTGAATCACGTGTACAAGCTTAAGAAAGCCCTATATGGGTTGAAACAAGCTCCTCGTGCGTGGTACGATCTACTGTCAACGTTTCTACTCTCTTAGGAATTTACTAAAGGAACCATGGATCCCACATTGTTCATCCAAAGACAAGGCAAAGATATTCTCCTACTTTTGCAGACGCTGATCACGTGGGTTGCCAAGATACCAGACGAAGTACTTCTGGTAGTATGCAATTTTTAGGAGATAGACTTGTGAGCTGGTCATCAAAAAGGTAGAAAAACATTGCAATATCCAGTACAGAAGCTGAATACATCGCCCTATCTGGCTGTTGTGCTCAAGTCTTATGGATGAGATCACAACTTACCAACTATGGCCTTGGATTCAACAAAATTCCAATGTATTGTGATAATAAAAGTGTTATTGCCTTATGCTGCAACAATGTTCAACACTCCTGATCGAAGCATATTGACATAAGATTCCACTTCATCAAAGAGCAATTTAAGAACGGCGTAGTAGAGCTTTACTTTGTCAACACAGAGTATCAGCTAAAGGACATCTTTACTAAAGCCCTATGCAGAGAAAGAATTGAATTTCTGATCAATAAGCTAGGAATGCGAAGTTTTACGCCTCAGACCCTAAAACAGTTGGCAAATGAAGCTGAAGAATAGTGGTGGTACCTATTCTGATATCCTATGTATAATATGTATATATTCAAAACCAGAAAACCCAAAAAGATTTTCATTTTTTATAAAAACCTTTATAAAAACACAATACAAAAAAAATTAAAAAAATTAAAAAAATTAAAAATATAAAAAGAGGTAATTAATGGCATGTCTTTTGCAAACGATAATATTTACGTCCCTAGAAATGTCTTTCAATAAAGACACGTGGTCATAAATAAAGTTCGTGCAAAAGTTTAAATGTTTTTCAAAACATGTCATATGGCTTATAGTTATTTCAGACTGTAACCCGGTCATCATCTTAAAGGCAAGTATTTCAAAAAGAAAACTTGACCTCTTAACGGGAATTTATTCTCGGACATGGTCTACTTTATGACCATGCAAAGGCTTGTGTTTATTTTGCAACACAACCCGTGCTTCCTATATCAAATAAGTGTACGTTTCAGTGCATTTATTTGTCAAAATAAGAGAAATCTTATTTTTATTGGTAAAAAGTTGTCTTCACAATGAATCAGTGTTTTCAGTAATCACAAAAAGATTTTCAAAGACAATTCGACCACTCACACAATGACAGCAGCTCTTTAAATAGGAAACGGGTCATTATTTGAGGGGGAGAAATTGTCATCAAATAATCTTTTAAAATGGTCTTTCAAAATAAGTCACGAAATAAACGGATAAAATTTTTGATAATGATAGATTACAATTTAAAGGGGAGTTAATTTATATTAATTACAAGGGCTTTAAATGTCATTTGGTTCAAACTTTAGGGACTTATTTTCAATGTAAGACTTAGTGAATTCAGGCTTTAAGCAACATTCGATCAATATTTCCAATACATCATAGTTGTAAAAGACTTAGGATTGTTTAGAAATAATCAACTAGTTTTAATAGCCTTGAAGTTGATTCTCATGGTTAGATCTAAGCTACACCTCAAACACGATCTCAAGTATGTGTGCGTACAAGGTTTTGCTGATTCTGAGGTGTCGAAACCAGCAAGGGGGAAGGAGTAGATGTATACTTGATAGAGTCAATGGCATTTTTTTGAAGTCACCTTCTTTGAATTTTAGGCCTTTCTTTGTTTCTTTCGGGTGTACTATTTCAATCACATGGTGGAAGAGACATCTTGTCATTTGTCAGTATGTATCATTTGAGTCCCCAGGGGGAAGTGTTGGGAGAATAATTATTTAAAACGTGAGAAGAGATATTTCTGATTCAATTAATGTTTACCCGACCGGTCAATCTCTAAGCTTATTCTTAAAATGAGTAGAAATATTTGATAAAATAGGTACACATAGGGATTTAATTGTCTACATCTGGGACTTGGTTGACTTTGGTGTTACAATTTATATCATAACTATCCTAAAGAGAGAAATGTGCTCATCCGGGACTTAATTGACATTGGTGTTGCGGTATCAAATCCTTGAAAGGGTTAATTGTAAACTTCGGATATCTAGGCTTTATACATCAAGACTGCTTGATGCGGCTTGCAAGAAAGTTCTGAATCTACTCAAGAAAGGATTGTTGGTTTAGGGGGAAGCTAAGACAACATCAACACTGACATCACCAACCACACAAGCTCAAGTTACATGTGTATCTGAATCTGTTTCATACTCGAAGTTTGAAGCAAAGACTTTCGTAACTTGGAAAGAAAGTTGAAGCAATGTCGAAGAGTGCTTGGACAGAGAAAGATCAGATTGACAACTTCTTGAAAGAAAGAAGGTTAATGAGGAGCTTAGAAAAGGTCGTTGGTGGGAGATTGTACGAAGGAGACCTACGGCTGCTACAAAGGACCATATGATTTCATCATATGATGTTCTCATCATTCAGGTCAAATCTTCGTATATAATAAACATGTGAATATGTACATAAGTAGTAAAAGACTTAGGCTTATGTGGTGTTCGAGTACGATGATTTTTCAAGAATTTTTCACAAAATTCAAAATCTTTCAAAATTTCATACTCAACACTATATCATATCCCTCATAATTTGAGGGGGAGCATTAAAATGTTCCTGATAGTTTTGTGTAACATTTTGTCCCTGAACGTTTAATCAATTGATATCCAAAATATCAAGGGATTAACATTTTGGATAAGGGGATAAAATGTGATTAAACTATGATTAAAATGAACCTAATTTGTTGTTAGCCGTGATATTTAGGAAAGTGATGGTCATTAAACAATCCCGAGCCTTGTATAGGAAAACGTAGTTTTCGGGAANNNNACAAACGACACATTTAGAGGTCGTTCTCTTGTATCTAGCGCTGTGTTTTATGAAGTAGCACCCCATGTGGTATTCCGCTGCATTGTTGTATTTTTGGGGGTGTTACAGTTGGGTTAACCATTTGCCATTAGTCGAGTTCTCATATAACAATAGCTATCACGCAAGCATCAAAGCCGCACCATTTGAAGCACTTTATGGTCGAAAGTGTCGTTCACCTGTTTGTTGGACTGAAGTTGGAGAAGTTAAACGGTTGAAGAGAAGTCGGATTCCATTGGTCAAAGTTCGATGGAACTCCAAGAGAGGTCCTGAGTTCACGTGGGAACGTGAAGACCAATTCAAGAAGAAATATCCACACCTCTTCACCAAGACCACACCGTCGTCAAGTGCTGCATCGTGAGCCTTGAGGACAAGGCTCGTTTAACGGGGGAAGTCTATAACACCCTGTGTTTTCAAGTCATTGACGACGTCGATAAATCCACAATGTACCTTTTGTATTGTACGCATTTGCTTTAAATCATAAATGTTAAGCTAAATCGCGTAAGCTAAAAATTAGCGTTCAATGTAAACGGGCATCAAACAATTAAATGTTTACATCAAGCAAGGGTTAAGTAATTATTTTGAGAATAATTATTAACTTTGTTCATTTTATTTTTATCGGATACGTAAAGTGTATACGTTTCGCGATAAATTGCGTTTAGGCACTCCCGGAACCACCAAAACTTTTCTACGCTTCAACAAATACTCACATTTATACCCAATACATAAAAGTTACAAAATATATCATATATATCATATGCATACCGAAATTATAGCCATTTATACCAAAAAATATAATGAAACTCTTCCACTTTGGTCAATGTACATCATATCTCATTAAAACCACATCATACCTTGTCTCTTTGACCCATAGACCCATCCCTAAGACCAATGACCATCCCTAAGACCTTACCTTGTCTCCTTGACTAAGTCTTGCACCATACATGCATGTGTCTTATAAGATATAGCTCACACATGCATAAACACTTAGCAAAAATAACAAAATCTCTTCCTTTGGCATTCATAGAGCTCATGGCTCAAATCCATGTCCCAACACAATCCATACAAAATTTTATTCAACCTATACACATCTATACACATCCATTATAAGATATTCTAAGGTGATCCCAAGCATTGGCTAACCTTTTTCAAGTATTAATCAAGAAAAGTGAAACTAGGGTTTTAAAATGGAAAGCTAGGGTTTTATATCTAAACAAGGGTTTAGATACTTTGGTTCATCATCTTACATCATAATAAGGTTATCTAAAAACCTTCATGTCTTTACTTTCATCATTTTTATATGTTTACATGTTCTTTATGGCTAAATCACCACTTAGGACTTTTTAATATGTAAAAAGAGTTTTCACTTATGTTTATGAATTTATGCACTTATTCTTATGTCATATGGTTATATATATCATGGAAAAATGAATGTAAAAGTATGTTAACATATGGTTTAAGTATGAACATGTTTAGGTATAAATTAGGGTTTTAAAGGTTTACTTAAGAAAGTTATGATTAAAAGTATACAAATGCCATATAAGGGCTGTTTTAATTCGACCTCATACAGTAGGTTAGACATTATATAAAAATAATACGCCTCATAACTTTTAATTACGAGATCGTACTCGAAAGAATCGTTAAAAACGGAGCTATAACGAATAAAATACGACGTTTACGAGTTTACGATAACTAAAAACTATAAAAATAAGTATATGTCTGTTATGAACAGTAAAAATTACTATTCATCAGAAAAACTAAAATTTTAAAAATGTTATATTTTGATAACTCGACTTAATACGAAGGCGTGGACGTAAGAAACGCGCGAAACGGATTAGAAACGAGAAAGTTACGCCATTTTTACCAAAGTATACTTATAAACATTTTTCGTTATAATTATGTTTTCACTAAAACGAGTAGACGGTGATGTAGCTATATAGAATCATACGTTGTATTAGTTATCAAAGTACTATATTACTAGGGAGTTTCATAATGATGAGGCCTCTTCGGGGTGGCGTATCGACGAGTTGCTGGATTTACGATTTAAAGTGTCCTAGCTCCTCATACGTTCACTACACGACCTCTTAATTATGATAGCCCGAACGATAGTATGATGAGCTATATATTAATCAAAGTGTTTAGTACTTATACGACCTATATTGGATTAGGTTGCCTTCGGATTCCTTTGTGACGCATTTTCTATACTTGTTGATTTCCTTTCACTCGAGGTGAGTTCATAGCCCCCTTTTTCTACAATTGTTTTACAAAATCTACGGGGTGAATTACATTGCTTGTTTTACTATTGGACACAAGTGTTTTTCAAAGTGTATGCTATCCAGATTACTGCCTGATTATTAATGCCTAAGTTACCTTATTGCCGTGAAGTCCCTATTTATCATGAACCGTTAATTGCTATTATAGTGAGCGCTGGTGTTATGGATAGATCTATCGGGACTAACAACCCCCACCCTTACTTGGGTCACTAGTTTGATCGGGTGCATTTAACATTGAGAGGTGTTAGGGTGTTGGCAAGCATCCTATTTTCTGATTGGGGCACAAATCTAGTTAAGGCTTCGGTGTCATGAGCTTAGTGCAATAATAAATGTTTTGGACTTCTGAATGTGTTTCAGAGTCTACTATTACTTCGATCTTGTGGTCCACCCTTTTTACTGATAAACCTATGATTTCACTCAACCTTTGTGTTGACTTTTAGCATGTAATTTCAGGTCCTAGAGTATGAAGATTGGACGGGAGCCGTGGCGGATATCAATGAAGACGGATTCTGTGTTTTATCTAAAGTTTATGCAACTTTTATTATCTTTAAAAACTTAAGTCATCTTTTGGTATTATGAAGCTTTTGTTTAATTAAGAATGTTTATGACTTTTAAAACTTATGGGACCTAATGTATGAACTCTGATATTTTGCTACGGCATCGAATGAAATCTTATCTTAAAACGTCCATTTAAAGGTCGTTTCCTATATCTTGTTTGTTGTACTTTGACGTAGCACCCCAATGTTACCTTTCCGCTGCGACCTGATTTTGGGGGTGTTACAAAGATGCTAACACTACTCATACTTGTAACTTTTGAAACTTTTCACTCCAAACAATTATTATATCTTAGGTGAATGTGCTTATTTCAAAATTCAACCATAGATCAAACATTTTGCAAAATTTCTATGCTTCACGTTCTACCCAAAAGTAATGAGTTTGAAGGCGAGATCATCCCATGTAGCGACTTTCGTCTTGGCACATCCCAACCTTGCGACTAAGTGACTAGAGTTTTGACACCCTATAGAGACTAGTATCGGGACTCACGGACCTTCGGTTTCAATACCCTTGGATTTCCCATTTATACATAAAATCACAACTTAAAACGAAAGTCTTAGTTCAAAAGCATATTTAAATTTAAGAAAAAGAGATTTTCCTTATATTTATTAAATCACATATATTACACTTAATATAATTATGCATCCTTTTAAACTACGGAAATCCTCGACCTTTTAGAAGGCAGCAACATCGGTTGTGAGCCGGCAAGATGCAGCAAACTTTTATCAGTCTCAGATAATTACTATGTGCCTTATTTAGAAGACTGCAACATCGGTTGTGAGCCGACAAGATGCAGTAAACTTTTATCAGCCCACAGATTTTATTATTATTATTACCTCATCATTTTTTTCATTTTTTTTACATATAATACCACGATATAGAGAAAATTTCTTTTTAGAAAATGTAAGTATAAATTTGAACTAAGACTAAAATTATTGTTATCGACTGTACTTCAAAAATCGTTGATATAAGTTTAATTTTTAAAGAGAGCACGTATTATTAGTCCAGTTAGAAGCTTATGGGAGAGAAAAGCCACAAACTACACTTATGAGCTCTTAAGATTTTTGGGATGATCCCTATCTCTTTCGTATACATGCGGATCAAATCATCGATAGGTGTTTGTATTTTCGGCTAAGAAGCTCTTGAAATCCTCAAAGCTTGTCATGAAGGACCCACTAGGGGCCATCATAGTGCCAACATCACCGCTCGGAAAGTATTTGATGCCGGGTTCTATTGGCCTACCATATATCAAGATGCCCATTTAATGATCAAATCTTATGATGCATGTCAAAGACAAGGCAAAATTTCACATCGTGATGAGATGCCTCAAAATGTTATCCAAGTTTGTGAAATTTTTGATGTATGGAGTATTGATTTTATGGGACCTTTTCTGTCGTCAAGATGAAACAAATACTACCTTGTAGCCGGTCGATTATCTATTCTCCAAAATGGGTTAAAGCCAAGGCGCTCCCCTCCAACGATGCTAGAGTAGTTGTCAAATTTTTGAAATCCCTTTTCTCCCGATTCGGTGCACCGAGACCTATCATAAGCGATCGTGGGACCCATTTCTGTAACAACAATTTTGATAAAGTTATGTCTAAATATGATGTCACACATCATCTTTCTACCACTTACCACCCTCAAACTAGTGGTCAAGTCGAGGTGACGAATCGAGGACTTAAAAGAATCTTAGAAAGGACGGTAGGAGAAAACCGTGCCTCATGGTCCGACAAATTAGACGATGCATTATGGGCATTTAGGACCGCTTACAAGACTCCAATCGGATGCACGCCCTACAAGCTAGTTTATGGAAAATCATGTCATTTACCAGTTGAGCTAGAACACAAGGCATATTGGGCTCTTAACCATGCCAATTTCGATCTCAAGACCGCGGGTGATCATCGAAAGCTCTGACTTAACGAAATTAACGAGCTTCGAGATCAAGCTTATGAGATTCATTAATCTAAAAGGAGAAGGAAAGTAACTTCAATCGCGAACTCAAGATCAAGAATCGAATCTTCAATGTTGGTGATCAAGTCTTACTTTTCAACTCCCGATTAAAGATTTTCTCCGGAAAGCTCAAGTCCCGATGGTCCGGTCCTTTCACTATTACCAAAGTTTTTCCTTATGGCACAGCCAAATTGTCTCATCCCGATGGTTCAAATTTCAAAGTCAACTGCCATCGTATTAAGCATTACTATGGAGGGGATACACCACCATTGGTTATCCCAGATCTCCAAACTTTCCCTAAGGACAAATGAATGCAGGGATCGAGTCGAGCTTGCGACTCGGCGAACAAAAACAAGCCGCTTCGTGGGAGTTCACCCCATGCTTATCTTTTTCTTTTTTTTTCTATTTTCTAACAAGTGTGTTGTGTTGTGAAGAGGCGTGTACTCTTCCGTTCCTCGTAATTGTTGTTTGTACTTGTTATTTTTGCAGGATGAACCCAACAATTTCTGAAGCCTCTCATGTTCCGTGTTGTGTCCCGGATCACTCGAGCTTCCTATCCTTTATATGAAATTAGTTTGGGGAGATCCGATATCCTTTCCTCTTATCGATTCACGTTTATCTTTGCATAATTCATAAACGGCTTAGATTTTCGTAGAACCCGACCTTAAACATTGAGGAAAATGTTTGTTTTAGTTTGGGGAGGGAATCTATCGATTTGATGTTACCTGCTTATTGTTTTGTTCTCACGTACCCGTTTTCTCACAAAAATTTTAAAATTTTAAAATTTTAAGTTCTTATTTGTAAAGAAAAAAAAATAATTAAAAAAATGAAAAAATATAAAATATATTTGTAGTTGATTAAAAAAATAATTGTTAAGACACGAATGTAGGTTTTCCGTTGGTGAGAATAAGAAGTAATTTTTGACCCGATCAAACGTGTTGAGTTCTAGCTTTTACCCTTAACAATTAATGATGATAGTTTGTGCTAGTCTCATGTAGACTTTGAATATTCTAGACTTGAAATCATTAGTAAATGAAGACTTGTGCTAATCTCAAGTAGATTTTAAATATGCCGAGTTGGGTTTTATATAGGCTAAGTATTTGCGAATTTCTTTATTAGAGATTTTAAATTGCAAAAAATAAGAGATTTTTGTGTTGTTTTACGTGTTAGGTGATGCTAAACAAGTTTATTTGAAAACTTAAAGGCTTGTAAGAATTACTTGTGATTTTTTTCTTCCTCGAAGTTCTTAAAATGATTAATTATACGTGTTCTCTTTAATTTTTACAAATTAGAGTTTTGCTCTTAAAAGTCTAATCAACATATTTAGAGAAAAAAGCTTTATCGATGATGAAGTCAACATCATTTGTAAATAAGAATTTTAGTTTAAGTTTATACTTTGGTTTTCTAAAATAAAATTTTTCTATTTGCAAAAATAATGTGTTGAATATATATAAAAAAAATTAATGAAAGAGAAAAAATGTAGTTGGTGAATAAAAAGGATGCAAGTTATAAATCCTTAGTGTTAATAATTAATATACAAACTCCATCGCAATAAAGTACATGGGCATTTGTCGGTTCGCTTCCGATGTGACATCAAAAGAAAGGGTGGAGGTTGTATATTTAGGGTTGGTATCATAATAAGTACACGAGCTCTTGTCGGAGGCGTGGCCGATGTGTCGTCGAAAGAAAAGTGATACCGATTCCTAGCCTAATAATGTAAATAGAAATAATAATGTTGCAAAGTTAGAAAATAAATAGTAAAAGTTTCATTTTCTAAAACCAAGGTATTCTTTTGAACTAAGGTTTGCAAAAGTCTACAAGGCTTTTTCATCGGAAGTTCATGCGTTTCGATTAGTATTCTCCGGATGGGGTGTCAAAAGCCTTAGCACTTACCCGATGACGGTGGGATGCTAGAGAAGAAAGTCATTCATGGGACAAGTGAACCAACGATGTCTTAGCTAAAGAGGTTTTTGTTTGCTTTGAGTTGTGATTCTACTAAGTGATTAACATATTAGCCAATAGGCCCATGTGTAAAGCTTGGTGGGATTTCAACTATCTAAATTTGTGGATTTAATGGTTTAAATTAATTTGAACACACACACTTAATAGATGATATGTGTCGGGAAGAAAATTTCACAAGTTGTAATTATAAGTAGTCTTAGCATCTTAGTTCGTGATTAACGGTGATCTTATTTTTAAGCTTAGCATGGGAAAAGTGAAAAATCGGGGATGATGAAGTTATCTTTTAGACACTTAATTGTGCTTTTTGTTCTATGATCCTCAAAGTTACCAAAAAGGTAATGAAAACAATACATTATGTCTTTTGTAAATAAATAAGTTGTAGTTAGGTAGTTTATTATCAAGAAAAATCATAAAAAGAGAAAAAAGTTTTGAAAATAGGAAATCGGGTGTTTTATAACTTGTGACTTAGAAATTTTCCCAGCAAAAGTCTTTTCTACTTATTAAAGGATTAGTTTGGGGAAAATTTCTTAAGTATTTGGTTATAAGGCATGTGATATTGCGTGAGGACACACAATCGTTTAGTTTGGGGAATTTTGATAAGTGTAAAATACACATATCCGTTAATACTTAAAATGACCCAATTAAACCCAAAACAGACCAAAAATGGCAAAAATATGCTTGTATTTGTGTTTTGTGTGTGCAGGTACGGATATATCAAAAATCACAAGAAAACAATCAAAAACGGGCAAGCACGGACACGAGAACGGAAGAGTGCACAAAAGCCGGAAGCAAAGCCAAAGAAAAGTCAAACCCTCAGTCAAACAGTCAAAGGAAAGTCAAACAATGGTCAACTACAAAAGAAAAAACCCAAAACTAATCTACTTTAGTCCTCCAAGTTTCAGAAAAACTCACAATTGGTCCCTAAACTATTATTGGGCCTCAAAACCCTAAAAAAGCCCTACCCGGATTCAAAAAGCCCACATTCCTTAGCCCATACCCTTTTTACAAAACCACAGTGTTAGATATTAGAAAAAGACTCGGTCACCCAGTGTATTTTACTGTTTATTATAACTCGTAGTTTAATAGTTAATAGTACGTTTTTCGATTTTAAGTCGGGTACGAATACCCGGTATATTGTAAGTACTATATATAGCCTCTTCTAACTTTGGAAGAGGCAAGCTAGTCATAATTTCATTTTCATAAGAAATACTTTCTTTCTCTAGATATTCTCTCTCAAGTGTTTCTCTCTCTAGAAACTAGCCAAATCCAAGAATCGACCCCGTGTTATGATATAGGATATACCACAATTGGTATCAGAGCTAATGGGATGATTAGATCGTGTGTATTTGCGATTTCTAGCCTTGATTTAGATCGAAAAGTGTACCTTTGAAGGCACTAGCTCATATATTTGAGGATTCTCCAATTTTTGTTGTTTTAAGATAAAGTTTGGGTGTTTTCTAGTAGCTATTACCTTAGTGTACAGTGTAGTTAGCAAAAGAAATCAAGTAAAATCGTTCCAAACCGGTGATTTATAGGTGATTTTGTGTAAAAACGTCGTTGTTTCTTCGTGGAAGTTGCCAGAAATTTTCCTTCACGGCAGTTTGCTGAAAAATATTATTATTATTAAGAGGTTTACCAACCCCTGACACATGGCGGGTTGCTTAGGTGGCGAGTTGCTCAAGAGGCGAGTTTTTTACTAAGGCAGCGAGTTGGTTTACCTGAAAACAAACCGGTTATTGAATAGGCGGCGAGTTACTCAAGAAGCTAGTTGGCTGTATACTAAGCCGCGGTTTGCATCAGCGGTTTGAACAGGTTATCAGCGGGTTGATTATTTTAAATAGCAAATATCTTAAAGAAACTCTGGCGGTTTGAAAACTCAACGGCGGTTTGATTAAAATATTCTTCGCGGCGGGTTGCTTGGCAGCGAGTTGTGTTCGGCGAGTTGCCTTAAAATTCCACCAGCGAGTTGCCTTATTTCTTGCAGCGGTTTGGTAGCCTTTGGCAGCGAGTTGTGTTCGGCGAGTTGCCTTAAAATTCCACCGGCGAGTTGCCTTATTTCTTTGCAGCGGTTTGGTAGCCTTTGGCGGCGAGTTGAGCTTCTGTCTTAGAAATTTGAAATATTTCAAACTCGGGATTTAATATCACTAAAACAAAATACGAATACGTTAACCTCACCACTTTTAACGTACACTCACATCATTGATCGATCAAACATATCATAATCATAATAATACAAGAGGTCTAGTATGCAAGAAGACATCTATGTGCCGGTTTCTGATACACGCCCACCAATGCTTGATAGAACAGACTTTGAATCTTGGCAACAACGTATACGTCTGTACTGTCTAGGAAAGGATAATGGAGAGAACATTATGAAGTCCATTAAAGAAGGACCATTTCATATGGGAACGGTCTCAGATGTTATTACTGGAGGAACTGAGGGTGCAGTTCAACAAGGTCCAGTACGTGCTAGAGTCCTTAACGACCTTTCAGCTGAAGAAAAGGAAAGGTATAAAGCTGACATTCGTGTCAACCAAAATCCTACTTCAGTATACCAAAGACATCTACCTCCACACATCAATCACTATACTGACGCCAAAGACATTTGTGGAAAAACGTGAAGATGATTCTGGAAGAGTTTCTAAAGTTAACAAAGGATGACAGGGGAATCTCATTATACGATTGAATTTTGAACACTTCTGTCAAACCAAGGAGAAACCATTCAGGATACTACGTTTGGTTTACGAAGCTCATCAATTGACATGAGCAACATCAAGAGACCATGCCTCAGGATGCAGCTTAACTCAAAGTTGTGCACAACATTTTCCTGATTGAGTAGATTCATACTGAAGTCAAACTTAACAGAGGTTTGAAAGAGTCAAACTTTGATCAGCTATATGCTTACTTGAAGCAACATGAGGTGCATGCTAATGAGAACAAAATCATGATGGAAAGGTTCATTCAACCAAATAATGATCCTTTGGCACTAGTGTCGGACGCCTCAGTTCAGCAGTATCCAACACAATCATCCAAGTCTCCTCAACCCTCAAAAGAACCATCTCCTGCTGACAACTTTCAACTGGACTCAGGAAGTTCTTCAATAGAAAACTTGATTGAAAGTTTATCCAACACACTTGCCCTCCTCACTCAATCGTACAAATCACATCTTCCTCAAACTAACAATCAACTTAGGAGGCTTCGTATAATGCCAAAAAAAAACAAAAAAAAAAGAATAAAGCTATGGTTCAAGACGGGAAAGTGTGTAGTTCAAGATGTCCGTGAAATACAGTGCGACTAATCAGGAAGACCGATTTCAAAGAAACAATTCAAGAGGAATGGTGAGCGGGAAATGTAGGAGTCAGAACAAGGAGCATGATTAATCCTGGCAAGCGAAACCCATCACGTGCTACAAACTGTAACGACTAGGGCACAAGCACGTGAATGTCCAAGGCCAAAGCGACTTCAAGATTCAGACTACTTCAAGGACAAGATGCTACTAATGCAAGCCCAGGAGAGTGGAGCAGTACTGGATGAAGAACAGTCGTTGTTTCTTGCAGGGGAACAGGTTACCAACGTTGATGATGATGTGGATGATTCAACCTAGAAATGATTTGGGCACTCAATGTGGACCATATTTTTGAAGCTGATGAATGTGATGCATTCGACTCTGATGTTGATGAGGGTCCCACTTCACAGACCATGTTCATGGCAAACCTCACATCTGAAGATCCAATCTACGATGAAGCCGGGCCATCATATGACTCGAATAATCCATTTGAGGTACAAGATCATGATGCTTTTATAGATCATATGGATGAGAATCATGAAGTACACGAGATGCAAAACGGAGGTACAACACAACTACGTTTGTTGACTCTGATGCTGACTCTACGAGTGATAGAATATTATTGCGTATGATCAGTATATGGATGACAACGAGAACATGTTAGTACAATGTAATGCATCTTCTTACGAAATATCACAATGTCTATTCTCGATGAAATGCATGAACAGGGTGTACAAAGTAGAGTATCAAATAAGCCAGACATGGTACTCAATGACACAGAGACCTCTGAACTTGCGAGATATAATGACAGGTTTTGGGAATAAATGAAAAACGGGCAAAGTTTGAATTAACTGATAGAGAAACGAAAAATTGATGAACAAATGAGAATAATCATCTCGACCGAAACAGAAAGGAAAACTTCTTTAAAATGACTTACTACATTCACCAAAATACTCCTTAGTCCAACATTGACCATTATAAGTCCATAGAACAAAAGAAGTAACACTTTTGAAAACGGATTTTTAAACAAAAAGAAGACAAAATCCTTAAGAGTTTTTGGACATAAAAAAGCTAAAAGAGAGATTAAGAATAGATATACAAACAGGATCAGTCTGTTCAAACAGTTCACATGATGGTAAACCCAAAATCATTTTATGATGAAAACCACAAGGTAGCAATCGGGCGGCTACAAAAATCCCGTATGTCTCGCTCGTCAAAGCAAGCTCAGTCCTGCTCTGTATAATGGTCATTACTTGTCACTACCAATCATACACCCACTTGTTCATACATACTCAGAGGATACGCCGTGAGTTACTGAGATAACTAGGAATAGAATGCTGTTGAAAATCAAAGCCCTCTATGTGTGGAAAATAACAGTTAGGATTGCGAGGCCTGCCCCCCTGCGCGGCCGCCGGCGCCAGCACGCGCGGGCGCACCAGCACCCCCCCCCCCCCCGCCCGATTACTCGAAAGAGAACATTCTGCAACTTGTGCTCCCCAACGAAATCTGACCCCCAGAACAGATATATTGTTCCATAGATGAAACAACAGAAAAAAGGCTTGAGACCTTAGCTCTAAAACCAGTTTCAGCAATTGATAGTGATCACCCAATACTCCTAGTCAACTTGTCCCCAAATTCTTCCAACAAAAAGTCAATGAAGATTAATCTTATGTACTCACATACTGTTTACTGAATTTGACAAACTTGCAAAACTAGAATCACCCCAACAGGGTAATTACAGAGAGGGGAAAGAGTTATTGAGCAAACGAAAAGAAGTTACCTCCCTGAAGTTCTTCCATTTTTCCAAACCTTAAAGAAACACTTTGTTGGAGTTCAAACAGCCCACTTTAAAGAAGTAAAGAATGGAAAAAATTTTTGATCGAAATGAATAACGAAGTGACAAGAATACTGTAGACAAGCATGTGCTGAAATTGAAAAAAAAAACCTTCTCAATGAAAATGAGAATCTGATTGTTAATTGTTTGTCGACTCAACTGCTGTATGATGTGGAAAAATCACGTTGTCTAGATCTTGAAGCTGACATGTCTAAAGTTCATGATGAGTCAAAACTTATTTCAAAACTTGAAAGGGAATACCTAAATTTGCAATTAAAGTATCAACATCTTCAAGAATGTTTTGATAATAAAAATTCACAAGCATCACAGGAAGCTCCTGATTTTAACTCATTCTTTAAGATCAAGAATCTCGAACATCAGATTCAAGAAAAAGATAACGTGATAGACACTTGAAAGATCTAGTCACTAATATGAATGACAGAAGTCGTGAGCCTGATAATACTATAGATGTCACCGCACTTATTGAACCAAATGCTTTGCGAAAAGTAGAACATAGAAAAGGTCCAAACCACATACAAGGAACTGTATGACTCAATTAAGATCACGCGTGCTCATAACAAGTGAAAAGACATCTACCATGTTGAATGAGATTGGAGTCTAAAACACAATTGCGAAGCAAAGCCTTGTTATCACTATGACTAGTCAAACCAAGTTTCTTGCTCCTGCATGTATGCCATTGACGTTTACACCCAATCCCCTCATCCCCTTAAGAACAATAGATGCTCAATTAAAAACTATATCAGCCAACTAAGGATAGTGTAGAAACGGTTAGGGAGATTGTAAGAGGAAGCTAGAGTAGTATAAACCACTGATAATTCACTTTACTATGCTTGCCAAGTACACTAAGTTATCTCAGTATTGTTAGAATGTGTGATGGCACTGCCCAAAAAAGTTTCAAATGAACAGAGAAAACAAGGCTCCCTCTACCCCTGTTACTAGGAAAATGCAAGTTACATTTAGTGATAAACCAGGATCTTCTTCTAGCAACACACAGAAACAAAAAGTGCACCAGAGAGTCCAACAGACTATATCCCTGTGATTCCCTCTACGGATAAACGATTCTCTTGAAGCAAGCGAGGATCAAACCAAGAACAATACAAAAGAAATAGGATCTTGCCTGCAAAAGGAGAATATAAGAAGGAGTTAGAAGTACGCCTTAGGAACAAATAAGTCAGTTTAGACATAATGAATCGAGTTGATTCTAGCATTAGCTCTAAGCGTGGTGTAATCAATTCGAATTCTGAATCTGTGTGCAAAACGTGTAACAAATGTGTAAACTCTGCAAGTCATGGAATGTGTTTTGTTAATATCTTGAATTCTGTGAATGCTACCCCCACCGTTAGAATTGTCTTGAATAAAGAGAAACAGATCTGGAAACCAAAAGGCAAACTGTCTGATAACAGTTTAAACAAGACCAAGCAGATCTGGAAACCCAAAAGACAAACTGTCTGATAACAGTTTGTACAAGACCCAGCGGGTTTGGAAAGCTACGGGAAAACTATTTGCAGATATTAGTTATCAATGGAGACCCACAGGAAAGAAACTCCTTAGAAAACTTTCTGCTGCACTTGTGTTCCTCAGAGGGAGACCCACAGGAAAGAAATTTAGCCTTAGGGGAAATAGCCAGTTAACTAAGCCTTTCTGTGAAAATGTTACAACTCTATATGCTAACCAACAAGTCCCCAACAAAAATTGGGGAACCAAAATTCCAAACTCTCCAAACTCGACTGTTTTCAAATGCAGGTCGTATAGGTCATGCTTTGGTATATGGATTCAGGCTGCTCAAAACATATGACGGGGAATCGATCAAAGACTCATGATTTTGTGGAAAAGTTCATCGGTCAGTCAGATACGTGGAATGATCACTTAGGAGCTATCATGGGTTATGGAGATTATGTTAAGGGGTGAGCAGTGTGTATCTCAAAGTATACTACGTGGAGGGACTTGACACAATTTATCTCTGTAGGGGCAATTATGTGATTCCTGATCCTTGAAGTTGCCTACAGAAAGCTAACTTGCTTTGGTTCCTGATATTAAGGTACAGATATCCTTAAAGGGAGTCGTGGCACCAATTTGTACACGATATCGATTGATGAAATGATGAAGTCTTCTCCGATATGCTTGTTGTCCAAAGCTTCCAAGTCCAAATCATGGTTGTGGCATCGTCGTTTAAACCATTTAAACTTTGGCACGATAAATGATCTTGCTCGAAAAGATCTGTTAAGGTCTACTTAGACTGAAGTTTTTGAAAAGGATCATCCTTTGCTGCCCGACAACGTGGAAAAGCAAGAAGTTCTCCCCACCGGCCAAAATCTGAAAGAACAAATATAAAATTTCTTCATACCCTTCACAAAGATCTGTGTGTCCAATGAATCCAGAGTATTAAAGGGAAGAAATACATCTTAGACATCTGTGGATTGACTATTCATGATTTACATGGTAAAGTTTCTGAGATCAAGAGCGAAACTCCAGAGTTTTGTCATCACTTTTCTTAAGCAAATACACTTGGCCTACAACAAAACATCAGATTCATCCGCAGACAGATAACGGAACGGAATTCGTCAACCAAAGTTATGTCTGAATACTATGAAGTGTTGGCAACTGCATCCAAATCTGTTCCGAGAACTCCTCAACAAAACGGCTGGTTAAAAAAAAAAAAAAAAAAAAAAAGAAAGACGAATCGTCCACTGGTTGGAAGCACACGTACACTGAGAAGATAATCTCGAAAGCTTCCGTGTTTTCTATGGGCAAGAAGCTGTAGCCACGCTTGTTTACACCAAAACCGATCACTAATTCCATACTCGTCATAAACAAAACCCCTTATGAGCTTGTGCATGATAAAAACCTGATCATACATTCATCCGAGTATTTGGTGCTCTGTGCTAACCTACAAAGATAAGCGAAAAATCTAGGAAAATTTTCAAGCCAAAGGCTGACATGATTTTCGTTGGGTATGCTCCTACAGGAAAGGGCTATAAAATCTACAACAAGAGAAACTCGTCGATTAATTGAAACAAGTCATGTCACATTCGATGAGATGCATCAGTCGATTGCTCCTTGTTCGCAATGAGTTCCGGACCCGAGCCTTTCATCTTGACCCTGGACAACTCAAAATCAGGGCTCGCTCCAACCGATACAGAGCTGGAGATGTTATTTCAACCAATGTTTGATGAACACCTTGAACAATCTCGAGTCAATGAACAATTACCTTCTGCTATGAAATTAACGCTCACGTTATATTCCACCAGTACATCCTTAGTCTACAACCATTGCTCAAGATGCACCCGTCGACAAGTGCATACATCGTCAACCTCCGATATACATCATCCAGTTCCACATCAAGAACTTCAGAAGAACCCCTCACATAAGACACCCCCAATCAATCACGAAGTTTCTTCATCCTTCACATAACCTTGATACTGAATCCGTCGGCAACAATCACATCTGGGAATATTAATTCAGGCAAAAACCCAACAAAGTTAAATTACCCACCATATCATCTTGAAGATGGACCAAAGATCACCTCTGGATAACATCATTGGCAATCCATCTCGTCCTGTATCTACCAGAAAAACATTTAGCATCTGATGCTTTGTGGTGCTGTTTCCATACTGAACTGTCCAAAGTCGAACCCAAGAACTTCAAAATGGCCGTGAAAGAAGACTGCTGGTTTCAAGCCCCACCCCACCCCCCATGCAAGATAAATTCACGAGTTTGATCGACTTGAAGTATGGGAATTAGTACCTCGCCCAATATATGTATGGTTTATCGCTCTACAAGTGATCTACAAAGTGAAGCTTATGATTATGGTGGAATTACTGAAAAAACAAAGCTCGGTTAGTTGCAAAGGGATATCGTCAGGAGGAAGGCATTGATTTTGAAGAATCATTTGCTCCAGTTGCACGGATAGAGGCCATCAGAATATTCATTGCCAATGCGGCAACCAAGAACATGATCATCTACCAGATGGATGTCAAAACTGCTTTTCTGAATGGTGATCTTCAAGAAGAAGTCTTTTGGTCCAGTCAGCCTGAAAGGATTTTAGAAAGACCAGGAAAATCCTACTCACGTCTATCGTCTGAAGAAGGCTCTTTATGGGCTAAAGCAGGCACCAAGGGCGTGGTATGACACCCTCTCAAAGTTCCTGTTGGCCAACCATTTCTTCAAGGGCGCCGTGGATCCAACGCTATTCACACGCAAAACAGGCAAACATATTCTACTTGTTCAAATATACGTAGATGACATCATTTTTGCCTCAACAGATCATAATGCGTGTAACATTTTTTCAAAAGAGATGAGCTCCAAATTTCAGATATCGATGATGGGACAATGTCGTTTTTCTTATGACTACAAGTTTCCTCAAAGCCCGGAGGCATCTTATTAACCAATCACAATTTGCTCTTGAAACCTTAAAGAAACTGAATGGCTCTCTCGGAAATGTCGATACACCAATGTTGATACGATTGAAACTGGACGAGGACCTCATGGGATCCAGTTGAACCAAAACTTGATTTATAGGAATGTTGCGCGTCCCTAATGTACTACAGCCAGTAGACCCGACACTTAGTATCGCAGTTTGATTTGTGCAGATATCAGCTAAGCCAACCAAAAAGCACTTGAAGCTATCAAACATGTCCATCGGTACATGAAAGGAACCATTAACATGGTCTTTGGTATCCGAAAGACAACGCCATGTCACTAACACTTTGCAGATGTCGGATCAGGCGGGATGTCAAGAATTAACAAGAAGGATACGTCCGGAGAAGTGCTCAGTTTCGTGGAGATAGATTTGTTAGCTATCATCAAAGAAGCCAACGAAGCACGCAATATCAACTACAGAGGCGAATACAAACGCCATTCTGGATGTTGTGCTCAAATCCTTTGGATGCGATCCCAGCTCAAAGACTACGGATTTGACTTCAATAAAATTCCTCTGTACTATGATAACAAAAGTGCTATTGCTCTTTGCTGTAACAACGTCCAGCACTCTCGCTCTAAACACATTGACATACGGCACCATTTCATCCGAGAGCAAGTGGAAAATAGAGTGGTGTTGAGAAACTCTACTCGTGGAAACGAATTATCAACTTGCAGACATCCTCACCAAAGCATTACCAAGAGAACGGTTCGAATTTCTTCTTCCACGCCTAGGCATGAAGAGTTTGACCCCTGAAACTCTCAAACGTCTTCAAGAAGGAGAGGATGAGTAAACCAAATGCCTTCGTGTATCCTTTGTACTTAAAAAAAAATATATATATATATATATATATATATATATATATATATATATATATATATAATAATATAATTTTTTTTAAATAATAAGTCTAATAAAATACTTAGGAAATATTTTAAGTCATTTAGAATTACTAAAAGGCTTGCAATTACTTCAAATTGCAACCCGGTTTAATGTCTGGGCATGGATTACTTTATATCCATGCTTTATGGGAGTAGAGTAATACAATGGTGATGGGGGAGCTGTTCGCCTGATCTTTTCATCTCAATCAACGACTACATCTCTTTCAATAGAAACCGGGTCGTTGTTTGAGGGGGAGAGTGAATGTGAAAAAATCTAAGGGGTTATAAAAGACTGTGGGTTGCTATAAAAGTCTAATCTTAGATGGTTGTTGTATTCTAATGGGTTAATATTTGAAGGGGAGTTAATTAATTTTAACTCAAAGGTCCAAAGTTATCTATTGTTGTAATGTTTAGGGTGTAAAAAGCATTTGCTCTTTGTTTCCTAGCCTTATTAACCAATAGGGACTAAGTTGGCCAATTGCCTAATCTTAGAAATGCCTTAGAAATACTTAAAACAAGAAATAAAAGAAGATGGAAACCAAAGGGACCAAATCTGCCAAGTATGTAACTTAGGAGTATAAATAGGCGGCGAGTTGCCATTTGGTCAAAACTTACGAAAACTGGTCAAAGAAAAACACACACACACACACACACTCGCAACCCGCCGCCAAGAACGATTTCTCAAATCGCCGATTTTCAGTGTTTTTCGCAAAGGTAATCATAGATCCTTTATCTATATCATTTATTATATGTGTATATCAAAGGAATCGATCGAATACACATTGAAAGGTGTAGAAAATATAGATTTAGGGTCGTTTTAGACATAAATGCTAATGTAGTGTTGTAAGGTGTGCGTTAGATGCTGGGAATCATTCATTAGGTATATATGAATAGGTTTTGATGTGTGGTTTTATATCTCAAACCTTAGTGAAGGAGTTGCCATTAATTCTTACCGGCGAGTTGCGTGTTTTTCTTAATGGCGAGTTGCTTATTTTATTATTTATTAATAAAATTACTCAACCCGCCGGTTGCTTTAACGGCGGGTTGACAAACCAGCGGGTTGACTACAGCGAGTTGCTTTAACGGCGGGTTGACAAACCAGCGGGTTGCCAACAGCGGGTTGCCAACAGCGGGTTGTTGACAACAGCGTGTTGTCATACGGCGGGTTGACAACAGCGAGTTGCCTAAATGGCGGGTTGCCTCATGGCGGGTTGTCTAACAGCGGGTTGTCTGAACAGCGGGTTGCTATAATTTTTCTATTATTTTAATCCTTCAGGTAAACCGCCGTCTCTCGGCGGTTTGGTCGAATATTTCGCGGCGGTTTGCTCAATTCTCCTAACGGCGAGTTGGCATTCTGCCTAGCGGCGGTTTGGGCTAAATTTCATATTTTGACCCATTTGAGCCCAATAATCTATCAAGGCCCATTCGAATGACCCAGTTGCTTTTCTAAACCCCATCCGGGCTTAGTTAACAAGTAATTGATCCTGTTGGATAATTAGTAGATTTTAATCAAACCAGAGTTACAACTGTTTTAATCAATCGTGCAGTTACATGACTTTTATCAATGCTAACGTTCTCTCTAACTTCGTTTCTCTGCAATGTTTGTCCTCTTTGTTAAATGTTCTTTTACAGAATACGATGGCTGAACAAAATGTTCCCGCTTAACCTCCTACAAGAACAGATGAGCAGATCGTACCTCGGTCTCAGTGGTTAACAATAGGGAAAAGCAACCTACCTACTGTTTAAAATGGATGCACAAAAAATCCAAACAGAACCCCATCTTTCAATATCAGTGGACAAATCCTGGTAATACCAACTTCTTCCTACACTCACTCATGCCTCAGCCAATGTTCCTCCTCCTGCCTATCTACCTGCAATAGATTTCTGGAAGACAATGTCATATAACAAGAATTACTGGATTTTATAGTTGTCACTTGATGACCAATGTTCGATCTAAGCTGATTCTTCTCAGAAAGGCATTAGCGATTACTCCTGTCAACCACAACTTCCCTATTTGCGTTAACCTCCAGACTGTGACATAAACGTCATTTTTGTTACTGATTGGGATAAATCTGAACCGTGTAGAAATTGTCTCCCAGTATACGGAAGAATTCTCTAGGAACAAAACTTGATGATGCTCCTCCTTAAAGGTTCTTGAAACGACACACAGCAATTTAATCGAGGAAGTACTCTTGTGTTGCCTGGCCCAGAGTCCTATTCAAGAATCAATATCTGAAAAGAGTCGAATTGAGATTATTAAAGCCAAAAAAAGGAACAAGATGAGGAAAACAAGATACACAACTTACTCCATCAGGTCAACAGACAAAGTTGATCTTTAAAGAATTGATCTAAAAATTTCTGCTCCTCTTCAGTCACATATATGAAGAAGTCTGCCAACAAAAACACGACCAACTTACCGTCTATACCATGCTCTCATGAAGCTCTTTGATAGCGGACAAGAACGCCATGGATAAGGAAGTTGCAAACGAAGCGTGAAAGACCATAAGAGAAAGCATGATAGTGATGAGATGGATGAAGACTATGATGAAGATGAAGGCCCTTCAGCTGGATCAAACCAAGGTAGGACTACAAAGAAAAGAAGATCTATTCTGCGCTTCTGGGTCAGCTAAAACCTCCTCCAAAAGATGATGAACAACAGTCACAAAAAAGCAACAGTAGTCCTGAGCATCTGCTTCCAAACAACATCAAGCACTCTCCTACTCCTCAATTGATGGCAGATCAATGAACATAGAGAGGCTGGTGTTACCTCTTCGATGCGCAAATCTGAATCCCGAATTGGAACATTCTGAACAATCTTCAATGACGATTATCAATGCAGGATGAAGGGAATGACTCATATATAGGAGGAACAATACTGACAAGCTCACATCCAAGGTGTTGTACCACTCTTACGTGGTTTAAGCCCATTCAAAGCGAGAGACCCTTCTACACCTGAACCAGAATGGACGCATTCCCTCCCCCGATGACACCCGAACCTGAGAACAACTGGGCAAATACAAACGCCACTACCCGTATAAATTCCCTGAGGAAACCAAGCTTCAAAGGAAGACTATGAAATTGGTCATTCATCAAATGGTTCTGCAGATGGAACTGGAAAGAAAAAGCTCTCAAAGCTGATTTAGAAGGTCCACTTTCAACCTTGTTAAAGCCTTTCATAAGAACAGTTCTTCTTTAAGATCAGATGGAATGAATGCCATCAGAAAAGCTTCTGTACAAATAAAGTTGATTTGAGTAATCAGAGGGTCATCAAATTCTGAGAAATATATATGAACCACTGCCCTTAGGAGGACCACCAGGTCAGGTAACTATTCAACCACAATTCTTCTTCAATAAGGATTTGGATTATCTTCTGACAGTGCAAAGAGCTAAAAAATTGCCTTATATCTATATCCAAAGCTCAAAGCCGCTCGTTCCAGACTTATGGCCTTGAAGAAATATTTTCCAATCGTTGTTGGGTTTGAGAGTGAACGCCAATATGACATCAGTGCGGTCTATGGCATCACTCACTGGTGGTTTAGGAGGAAGGAATTCTATATCAACAAACACGTGAGTCCCTCTGATCGTGAAGGCATCAGATCCCATGATGCGAATTCCTCAGTGTGATCAGTGATCAAGTGTTTTGAAAAATATGGATACCTACTGAGAAAGATAATTCTTCGCCGAGCTGATTACCAGAAAACATAGATCTCGGAAAAGGATTTCCAAAAATCTCATCCAAATGATTTGTAAAGATCTGTTCTTCACAATATTCAAGAAAAGCTCATCCATTGCCCAAACAACAAGATCAGTCTTCACACAGCAGTCAAACATGTGGATAAGATACCTGGTGATCATTAATCCATGTGGGGACTTACAGCTCGGTATTGAAAGTACCAAACAAAGATCAACCTTGAACTCCTAATTGGATGCAGCCGACTATACTTCAAAGAAGACTAATAATATACGATCGTCCCTAAGGCCAAGATCAGTTGTCTACAGATACAAAATATCAAAGAAAACAGAAGATAACGCTGAAAGGTAGCTTCACAATTTAGTGTGGGACGTTGACAAGAGTCATGGAAAAGCTGGACCAAATGGTTGTTAAAGCCTTTCACTGTACGATACAATAAGGGCATGAGACTAGGAATTGGTCAGAAAGGATGACAAGATAAATGCAAAGACTTCATCACAGCAATCGAGAAAAGACTACAGATCAGAAGGATCTATCGAAGTCTAGAAAGCTTTGTTGGAGGAAGAATAAGAGATATTGACTACAGGCTGATCAACAGAACAACGTGACGACATCGTCATTACAATCAAAAGGTCAATCTTATCTCTTATTGTGAATAATATACCTTGTACATTAGTAGCTAGATAATCTCTTGATGATTAAGTGTAGGAGTAATTGATATCCCTCAACGATTGAGGGGGAGCAGTTATATGTTTCATACACGGCTTGTGAGTTAAGGACACACTTTTCTCCCAAATTTTATAACATATTTAAATCAATTGATATCCAAAATGTCAAAGGGTTTAAAATTTTTGATAAGGGAGAAAATTGTTACTTACGAATAGTGTATAATAAAGAACAGTGATATTGGACTCATATACTCCGCCCAAACGTGCTAAACAATTTTGAATACCGAAGCACATTTAGGAGGAAGAGCGTTTTCTGAAAAATGTCAAAAAACAATCTAGTACTAAACGCTTTAAATTTATAATATCGTAATTACCTTAATTGAATTTTCAAATGGTTTTATATGGAAGGAGAACTGTACCAAAAGACCCGACCAACTAGCAATTTATTAAATTGGAGTTATAAGGTTGGTAAGTGTTAGTAAATATTTCCCAATGCTCCAGCCAGAACCGAGGGATCTACCCAGGGAACAATCCACTAGTTAGTGTAGAAGCCTAGGTATGACATGTAAAAGAAGTAACAGTTGATAATAAGGGAAAAGTGCCAGACTGATGATGGAGCAATTACTGGAAAAAACCCAAAAAAGGTTCTAGTTATGAAGTCTCCTCGTAACAAGCACTGAAGGGGTGTTGAAGAATTAAAAAGATTTGTAAAAGATAAAGAGGGTGTAAATAAAGAAGCCCCCTCCATTCACTTATAGGGGGAAACCGGGTCAATTCATATGCTGCCAGAATCACTAAGATGATTGCTGACATTGAAGATCATCATCATGGACCCAGTGATGCAATGCACAACCCTCCCTAGCCACTCAGAATCTTTCAAAAGATTTCTGTTTCATTTCTCACGGAGACAAAACACGTTATCTATTGACTTTCTCACTCCGAGTTAGTTGATATTGAACAGGTGGCAGTCTGCTCCAGCCTTCGATTACTAAAACCAAAACAAACGCACTATTATCTAGAGCCAAGAGATCGTCAATTAATCTCGTTAGGACACATATCCAATTCTCTTGTCTTTCACACACTGTGGAAACAAGTCTATCCTAAGAGTCCTACGCATTATCCTTGTGATATTGCCAGAACATCCGAGTGAAACGATAGTCTTTCACAATGAAGATGGAAATCCTGCTAGAGCCAACATCAAACAAGCTCTAGGTAGGTGACTTGTGCGATTCTACAAGAATCAAACTTGTGTCAACTGGAAAGAAACAATGGTGCGATTCTGCGTGAATCAAACTTGTTCAGTATAAGAGAATTGACTGTTATTTATCCTTTGACACACAATCAAAACTCTCGAAGTGTTACCAAAATTCTTTCAATAAGAAACCTTAACTGTCTTTTCAAAAACCTAATATTCTCTTTATTACTAACTTTTTCATTACAGGATATCTTAAAGATGGAGATGGAGATGGAAATTTCCTAATACTGGGATGTCAAGTAAATAACTGAAATCCAAGACAAAACGACCTAAACACTTGATTATGATTTATAAAGACCTCATAAAGGGTTTCAAAGCTTTTTGCAAACTCTGATGTCCACTATTCATTAAAGTGGCACAAGATGCGATCCATTACAATATGATGTAAGATTATGTTTGGGCAATGATCTCAAGAAAGCTCAAGATCACAGTCTCAGTAACAACGTAAGATGAATCAAAAGATTACTAGTTCCTCCAAATGTACAAGATGTTTAAATGTCCACGAGCCCTAAAGACTGAGTGATTAAGTTTTGTATTATCAGGGGTGCCCTCCTTAGGGGGAGATTGTTAGATATAAGAAAAACTCTAATCACCCGTGTATTTTAACTGTTTATTATAGCTCGTAGTTTATAGTTAATAGAATGTTTTTTTCGTTTTTAATTAAGTCGGGTACAAATAACCTCGTATAAATTGTAAGTACTATAATATCCCTTCTACTTGGGAGAGGTAAGCTAGTCATAAATTCATTTACAAAGAAAACACTTTCTCTCTCTAGAATATTATCTCTCAAGTGTTTCTCTCTCTAGAAACTAGCCCGATCCAAGAATCGACCCCGTGTTATGATATAGGATATACCATACATCCCTATTGCCAGATGAGTCAGGAGAATCCTCCCCCCCAGCTGCTCTTTCTATACAATCTCCTCCTCAACTAACTGCAGTCATAGGTCATACCTACCTTAGCCGTATCTCTAAGCTCTAGGGCGTCAGCCCATACTCTTCTGTGTCACTTGGCATCCCTAAGGTCATCTCGACAGAATCTCTAACACTATCACCAAAATATCCCCATCACCAAACCTAAACTCCATAACAACCCCAATCCCTGGAGGACCAACCTCGGCATCCTCCTCTATGCTAGCCTCAGATGAATATGAATCTCTAAACCTCTTACGAGGTGGTAAGAGATTAGCACGAGTAGGAGATAAGGATCCCATAACTGGTGTGGATAATGGTACTGAATCAACCGGGGATCTACATCTCTTACGAGATGGTCTAGCAGAATGTGAAGATAAATGCATGGTCCTTTGATGAACTCCTTCTCCTGATGATGACTCTAGATTGTAGTCAGGTGGATTACCAAGTAGATAATGGAGCAGCACACCAACGACGAAATGCCTCACTACATCGTGGTGCTCTCCTCGAAGGGTAACACAATCTGGAAAGATACATCACAAGTCGAAGATCACCAAATTAGCCTTAACTGACTCATCCAAACCCTAAGAAATGAACTAGCGAAGAATCCGAAGAAGACCTGGAATAAGATGAGGATGATCTGGAGAACGCGGTGATGCCATGCCTCGATCTAATCTCGAGCTGGGTAAAGGTCTAACTCTCTTCCTCGTAATCAACAACTTATGTGGCCTATTAAGATGGGTGCGGTAAGATCGACCAAAAGGAATAGCCTCTCGGGGTCGGATAAGAATCACTGATCGTCAACGAATCCGGGCAGGGCAGTAACAGGAACAATAGGAAACTCAGATGATGATGATGATGGACGTGTTGTTTACCCTGATCCTCCAACGAGCAACGGTAGCAACATAAGGGTCCTGCAATGGTGGTCCATCAGAAGAATCAGGAGCCTCAGAAGAATCGGTGCATAAGAATGGTGAAATAGCTAGTAGCGGGGAAATGTGCTCTGGGTTAAGACTATCTCATTTGGTGAATCTAAATCGGAAACCCGTATAAGGAACCAAGCCACACAATCCAGTGGTGAAGTATAGGGGAGCGGCAGGGGAAATAGACAGGACAATAGTAGAAGTCTCTGAGCAAACCATAGAAGTAGAAGGATAACATAGGGAAATATCACCAAAAAGAATAACCCGAGATGGCGGTGATCCCACACCTCAATCGAAGAAATCAGAAGAAATCATGATAATCTGAAGCTGCCATGATCCTGCACAGCAAAAGTTTATAAAAATCTCCTTTCATGAAACCATGCAAGGCTATAAAGAAACGATAAAATGAATGGCAAGGTAAATATAGTAATTTAAATTAACTCTTCAAGAATAAATAGCCAATCTCATAATATGTATGGCACAAGGATATAACAACAACGTAAGCACCGATAAGGCACATAGGTGAATCACAAAACTGGATTATAGAAGAACCAGACTAAGTATAACTACCTGGTTCTCAATAACCTGGCTCTGATTACCAATCAGGTCACAACCCCCAGACGGGGCCCTAGACGGAATAGCGTGTCTGAGGGCGTGACGTCATAACAATCCGATACAAACAATAAAGAACGACCACTAAACATGGGATAGTTTTGAAAAGTTTTCTCTTGCATAAAAGAAAATAAATTTAATGTTTACCAACCCGATAAATTAAGTTAGATGTAGCGAAGCATAACAAAGTTTGATAAGGACAACGAGTAAGATAATAAGATAAGTCTTGAAATCGGCAAAGTCACATAGCCCATAGAACTTCCGACATATCACAAGAATTAATTCCAAGCTAAACATACCTGAGAAAACATGTTTTAAAAAAGTCAACATAATGTTGGTGAAATCATAGGTTTAAGTAATACAAGATTGGCAACCCACAAGATTTCAAAACCGTATGCGACTACTAAACAAATACAACATCACATAAAAAGTAAAAAAAAAATTTTATTTTTTACTGTTCCTAAAGCTCACGACAACTGAAGCAATATTCACAGGGCATGCTACATCCTGACAGCATAGTATTCCTGATCATAACCGGTGTCCCATACCAAAGACCACCTATAACGCACAATCGACATGACCATATATTCCTTTGTATCTTCGTTAAGTGGAACCAAAGCGGATAGGGATAATTAGTCCGCAATAGATCTATTTACTCACTCCTGCTACTCCCTCAAACCGTCACACCATCGAGAAACTAACGTTTCATGAATAATTCGGCAGTAGTAGGTTTGTAAGCAAACTTAGGCAACACATAAACATGTAAAACACGCGTAAAGAACTTGTGTCCAATTTAAAAAGCAAACAATGTTTCTCACCCCAAAGTATAAAGCATTTGTAAATCAGTAAAAACGTGGGTCTTGAACTCACTTAACAAGCATAATCGATAACCACACAACGATTAAGGAATAAAGGGATGGTCTAGCCGCGACCTAGATTAAATATGGGTATGACTTAGCATTCGGCAAGTAAACAAGTAAGCAAATCCATGTTTTATCATTTTAGCATTCCGAGGTGTGTTTGCATTTTAGAAATAAAGACCATATATAGATTTAGAACTTCTTTTGATGAACTAGACGCTTGCAAAAAGTTACTATTTATAAAACCTTCCCTTTTTAGGAAAGTTAAAGTTTTAAATGCTAATAGCGTCCCCTATTTTCTTAAGTTTCCATATTTTACAAATCGCTTAAACAATCCTAAACCGCCAAATCCTTAGGTTTGAATCGCCCAAATGTCCAATTCGTATCATTTTTAATAATCATACTTTTTATTAAGATCGGCATCTCATATATCATTTCAGATTGACATTTTCTATTGTTCTAACTAATTACGCCTATGATTTCCTAATGCTTATCGCTTAGCATCTAAAATACCCAAAACGTCCGAAAGTGTCCAGAAACCCATTTTAAACAATTCCTAACAGCCCCACTAATTCATTTATGACCGAAAATGTTTCGAGTTTTCATTTGGCCATAACTTGGCCGTTTAAGTCCGATTTTAAAGTGTGATATATAAAAAATTATCTATTCGAATTAAGCTCTTCAAAAACTACTTTTACGCCTAATGAAAACATTTTTAAGTCACTCAAAACCACAAAACTAATTTGGGACAGCAAGCTATTTTTATTGAAAATGCCACAAAACTCAACCCAACTCGCATATTAGTGCCTAATCTAGTCCAAATCTTTATTCGCCAATAACCAACCAACATAACCACCTTCCAATCCAACCTCATACCCTAGATCTATTGTTGCAACTCTCATATACACTCTCATCTCACAAAGCTTTATAAAACAATGATGTACATCTATACTTTTATAAAAGATAACCAAATAACTTTTTATTTCTTTTTATAAAACTAGCACAAACACAAGGATGCTTGGATCTAAATAAAAATGAAAAGATGCATAAGATGGTGACAATAATAGCTTACAAAGGTGGAAAACAAGAGAGGAACACAAAACTTGAGCTATAGAACTCAAGTTCTTGAAAACCCACTTACAAAGTTAGAAACCCTAACTTTGTAATCTTTAGAAACCTTGAAAATAAATGAATCAACACTTGGATCTACCTTAGATAACCTTAGAAATGAGCTTAGAGTACTTGGATCTTGAATAAAATGAAAAGATATGGAGTGGGTATGGTGTTGATGGTGTGCCGTGAGCTAGGGAGGGAGATGTGTGAAAATTTTGTGGCTAGTGAAAGGAGTTATAACCCTAAGTTGAGATAAGTGTTGGTATTTATAGCACATGACTAGGGTTTGGAGGGTTAAGTGTGCACACAAGTAACCAACACACACCAAAGGTGTATGTGTCACCTTGGCTCGGCCGAATAGGGTCACAAGGACCATTGTGGTTCAAATTTTGTTATCTTGGCTCACATTATGCATAACATCTTTTCTAGTTGGCAAAAAGGATTCAAAGGGTGTAGAGCATGTGATGTGTAAGAAGTCTAGCAGCATGGCATGTTGCAAGGCTATAAAAAGTCTCTTTCCTTCACTAGAATGGCAATATTTCAAAATTTGTGTAGTGGTTTAAGGATGATTTAATTTCAATACAAAAGTGTTTTGGCTTAGCTTTAGAAATCTTCATATGTATGGGAATGAGGGTGAACGAAATTCTTAAGCTTAGGACAATAAATTATCGATAACTGATTTAACCACAAAAAATTCTAGTTTCCGGGGTTCCATTGGACAAAACTCGAAAAAACACAATTTAAGAGATAAAACCCTAAAATTAATATCGGAAGTGATTAAAAATCACGAAACATTCAGGAAAGTTAAATAACACATATGATGCCTAAATTAATTTATAACCGATGCCGGAACGCGTCCGATGACATTTCTCAGTTTTTACGCAGTTTAGTTCCTCGGTAAACTGTCAGATTTAAACGTAACGCAAAAATTTAAAAGTAGAAAACCAGAATGGGTCGGAATACTAACCGGGAATTTATGGGGTGTGACAGTATCGGGGATTAAGCTTTCCTCGTTTTCCAAATCAAAAGATACCCTTACGGGGTGATACTTTTAACATAACTCGATCGCCAACTTGAAATTTTAAAGGCTTTCGTTTTACATTAACGTAACTTCTTTGTCGATCTCTTGCAGCTTGCAAGCGTTGACGAATTTGCATGATTTTTTCAGTGGTTTCTTGAATTATTTCTAGTCCTGTAAGTTGAACATCTCCAACTTTGGCCCAACAAACAGGTGATCTGCACTTTCGTCAATAAAGTGCTTCGAACGGTGCTGCCTTGATACTGGCATGATAACTATTATTATAGGAAAATTCTATCAATGGTAGGTGTTTATCCCATCCTTTCCCAAAGTCTATGACACAGGCTCGAAGCATGTCTTCGAGTGTTTGGATGGTTCTTTCACTTTGTCCATCGGTTTCAGGATGATATACTGTACTCATGTCTAATTGAGTACCCAAATCATTTTGTAATGATCGCCAGAATCTGGATGTGAAATGACTGTCACGATCCGAGATGATGGAGATAGGCACGCCATGTTGAGAGACTATTTCTTTGATGTATAACCTTGTAAGAGTTTCCATATTATCAGTCGCTTGAGTAGGTATGAAATGTGCGGATTTAGTAAGATGATCGACAATGACCCAGATGGTATCATGTCTGATTGAGGTTTTGGGTAGCTTTGTAACAAAATCCATTGTTATCCTTTCCTATTTCCACATAGGAATTTCCGGTTGTACCAATAAGTCGGATGGCTTTTGACATTTTGCTTTAACTCTAGAACATGTCAAACATTTGCCAACATATTCTGCGATGATTGCCTTCACTTTAGGCCACCAATAGAGTTTCTTTAGATCGTGGTACATTTTATTAGAACCCGGGTGAATAGAATATTTCAATTTATGAGACTCATGCATGATTAAGTCTCTTAAACCGCCAAAAAGTGGTAGCCAACTTCGATTCTTGATACAACGAGTTCCGTCAAGATGAATTTCAAATGATTTGTCCATTCCTCGTAGGTTTTAATTTTTGACATTTTCTTCTTTGAGGGCTTCATTTTGGCCTTCAAGAATTTGGGATGGTAATTTTAGATGAACGGTTAGGATTAATGATCGAACTCTAAGTGGTTTGATCTATTTCTTTTGACTTAAGGCATCTGCCACAACATTTGCCTTTCCAGGATGATAGCAAATCTCACAATCATAATCTGCGAGTAATTCTAAAAACCATCCGCGTAGCCTCATATTAATTCTTTTGACGAAAGAATGTGTTGAAGGCTTTTTGTGATCAGTGAAAACTATACACCTTTGTACCGTAAGGGATAGTGTCTCCTAGATTTAGAGCAAATACTACTGCGCCTAATTCAAGATCATAAGTGTATAGAGTTTCTTCGTTAGGTTTTGAGTTGTCGAGATGCAATATGCAATGGACTTTTTCCCTCTTTGCATAAAACAGCTCCTAAACCTTAAGAGTATGCATCCACAATAAAAAGACAAAGTCATATCGTTTCCTCTGGTAATGTTAAGATTGGTGCTTCACAGATAGTTTTGTTTAAGGATTGAAAAGCTGATTCTTGTTCTTTTGCACCATATATATATTCTTGTTTTTCCTAGGTTAATTTAGTCAAAGAGCATTGCAATCTTTGAAAAACCTTCGATAATCTTTGTAATAGCCCGGGAGTCCTAAGAAATGACGCACTTCAATAGGTGTAAGTGGAGATGCCGTTTTTAAACGCTTAATCTTGCAAGGTCAACATGAAGTCCTTGACTATCAATGAGATGTCCAAGAAATTACACGATACGAATCCAAAAATCACATTTAGAGAACTTGTCATACAATTTCTCTTTTCGGAATAATTCCAAGATTATTCTCAGATGATTTGCATGTTCTTCTTCGTTACGAGAATAGATAAGAATATCATCGATAAATACTATTACGAATTTATCCAAATATGGTTTACACACATGGTTCATGAGATCCATGAACACAGCATGTGCGTTTGTTAAACCAAATGGCATGACTTGAAATTCGTAGTGTCCGTATCTTGTTCTGAAAGCAGTCATAGGAATATCTTTGTCTTTTACTCTCAGTTGATGATAGCCTGATCTTAAGTCTATTTTTGAGTAAACGCTTGAACCTTGAAGTTGATCGAATAAGTCATTGATCCTGGGTAATGGGTATCGATTCTTTATGGTAAGTTTATTCAATTCTTGGTAATCGATGCACATTCTAAAAGATCCGTCTTTCTTTTTAACAAATAAGACAGGAGCTCCCCAAGGTTATATACTTGGTCGAATGAAACCTCGGTCTGCTAGTTCTTGAAGCTGGTTAGATAACTCTTGAATTTCTGAAGGAGCCAATCTATAAGGTGTTCGGGCTACAGGTGCTGTTCCGGGAATTAAGTCAATTTGGAACCCTACTTGGCGAACAGGAGGAAGACCAGGTAGATCTTCAGGAAATACATCTAAAAATTCTTTGACTACGAGGATATCTTCTAGTCTTTTCTCGTCTAATTTCTTTTCCATTACTTGGATCATGAAAACTTGACAACCTCGAGATATATACCTTTCGGTTTTTATACAGGATATAAGATTTAGTCGAGTTTTACTTTGATCACCTCGAATGATTAGAGTTTCGCCGTTGATAGGAATGTGAACGACTTTCTCGTCATAGAGAATTTTGGCATGATACTTAGATAACCAGTCCATACCGATGACAACGTTAAAACTACCAAGTTTAATTGGCATGAGATCGATTTCGAAAGGTTGATTTAACAAAGTTAGAGTGCAGCCTTTGATAACAGTGTTTGTGCTTACTAAGTTTCCATCAGCCATTTCGATATCATAAAAGGTATCTATTGTAATAGGCGGATTATTTAGCTTAAAGGCAAAAGATATGGATATAAAGATTTTATCAGCACCAGAGTCAAACAATACTTTGGCTAAATGCTGATTTAGAAGAAACATACCCGTAACCACGTAGGGGTCTTGATGAGCATTCTTATCTCTCAGCATGTAGGCTCTTCCTTGGGCATTGATGTTGGTCTTTCAGCACTGATTTATATAATGCCCTTTTTCTCCACAGGCATGACATACAACTTTTACTGGTAGTTGATTACTTCTAGTGGTTGGCTTTTTGCTTTGGCAGTTCTTGCTTAAACGACTTACCTTGTTGCAAATATTACATTTGCCAGTACAAGGTCCGGTGTGATGGAGATTGCATCTCTTGCATAATGGGAGGTCTCTGGCATACCTATTGTTTCCAGATGGAGTAACAGCATAAGCTCTAACAGCTTCTTGCCTTTGGTTTTGTTGTAGTTGGTGATTGTTGTAGCGATTGTTGGTGTTGCGGTAGTTGTTGTTGCTGCGGGAGTTGTTGTTGAAATTTCTTCTGTCGTCAAACTTTCGTTTGTTGTCACTTGATACTTGCATTGGAGTATGCTTAGTTACTTGATCCATTAGCCTTTGAGCTATGTTAATGGCTTCCTCTAAAGTTTGAGGTTTAGAGGCAGTAACATTTCCTTCAATGCTTCGAGGTAGTCCCCCGATAAAAGCTTCCAAGAGTTTCTCGTTGTTTGGCACCATGTTCGGGCATAGAACTGTTAATTCTTGGAATCTTCTAACATAAGGTTTAAGATCATTTCCCCCATTACAGTCAGATTGTAAGTTCTTCCTCTAGTATTATCTGATCTCAGTCCCGTGGATAATACTTGTTTTGTTAGAAGCCTATTTAACTCATGTCCAGTGATTCGATGGCTGCCCTCACTCCCCATAGGTTGCATAAAGCATTCCACCAGGATAAGGCATCGTCAGTTAGAGTACCGGTAGCAAATGTTACTTTATTTTCTTTAGCACATCTGCTACGAGAGAATACTGATTCGGTTCGTTCAAACCATCAGATAAGGCCTACTGCTCCTTCCGTACCATTAAAGTAGAAAGGTTGACAACTGATGAACTCTTTATAGTTTCCCGTTTTTACTGCAGGAGTTCTAGTAGGATTGGTGTTCCTATTGGGATTACTAATCTGACAAAATCGAGCACGGGATTGGAAAGAGCGTGAAAAAGTCAAGGTCAAAGCCCCAAAAATTCAAAGTCAAAACCGAAGCCGATATCGAAGAAATATTTAATGGGCCAACCCACACCCATCTAATGGGCCGGGTCAGCCCATTAAATACATTAGAGACTATGGGCTTAAAGGCCCTTAGCCAAAATAGCCCATAACCAATTTGGGCCCAAATGCTAAATCTGGCCCAACACCTCTTAACAGAAACTTAACTAGCCCACCATCAACCACCAATAGGCCTGTTAACCTATTATCACTACAAGTCCTCCTGACCTTACACCATTAGTCCTAACACCGTTAGTCATTAAGGACTAACGGTGCTATCATCCACCAAAAACAGGGGAGTAACCCCCGTTATCCCCAAACAAGCAATAAACCAAAAAAAACAAATTTCATGCCCTTTTTACTGTTTCAGGATCTTCTCTACTTCTCCCCTGCAACATATAAACAAAACGTCTCCATCCCATACTACCCCACTTCACATAAATCCAATTCAATGTTGGAAATCCCTCAAATTCTTATTGGGTGATGATTTGAAGATAAAGATGAAGGGCTGTGATGAATTGGCTTGGAGAACAAGACTTTTTGATTGACTTTTTGACTTTGACCTTGACTTTTTCACGCTCTTTCCAATCCCGTGCTCAGTTTTGTCAGATTTGGCTTTGTTTTTGTCCTTTTGTGAATATCCGATACCTGCACAGTACAAAGCAAAACAAACATATATTTGGCAATTTTATGTCCGTTTTTGGTCATTATTGGTCATTTTAGCTCGTTTAATTAGGTAAAAGGTATGTGTAGTTAAGCACATACCAAAATCTCCCATACTAAACTATTGTCGTGTCCTCACGCAATGCCATAAGTAAACACTTTAGAAAACCAAGAATCTCAATCCCCCTCGACTAATTACCTCGGAAAGTAGCTAAGTGTTCATCAAGGGGAATTAAAGAATCAATAGCTTTGAAAAGCCCCATTTTAACCATTTTTAAATATTTGCACTTATTACCACACATATTTTTGTATTTTTCCTTTTTCTCAATTTTTAGCAACTAACATGTTTGACTTTCATTATTTTCATAACTTTTAGGGTCATAGAATAAGGAGCACTTTAATCCTAAAATGCCCAAAAAAGGATAAATTCATCGTTCCCGACTTTTCACTTGTCCCAAACCAAGCTCAAAAACAAAATCACCGTTAAATATAAGGTAAGATGCTAACACTACTCAGACTTGTAACTTGTGAAACTTTCACTCCCAACAATTATTATATCTTAGGTGAATGTGCTTATTTCGAAATTCAACCATAGATCAAACATTTTGCAAAATTTATATGCTTCACGTTCTATCCAAAAGTAATGAGTTTCAAGACGAGATCATCCTATGTAGCGACTTTCGTCTTGGCACATCCTAACCTTGCGGCTAAGTGACCAGGCTTTTGACACCCCACAGAGACTAGTATCGGGACTCACGAACCTTCGGTTTCAAAACCCTTGGATTTCCCGTTTATACATAAAATCACAACTTAAAACGAAATAATCTTAGTTCAAAAGCATATTTAATTTAAGAAAAATTGATTTTCCCTATATTTATTAAATCACATATATTACACTTAATATAATTATGCATCCTTTTAAACTACGGAAATCCTCGACCTTTTAGAAGGCTGCAACATCAGTTGTGAGCCGGCAAGATGCAGCAAACTTTTATCAGTCTCAGATAATTACTATGTGCCTTATTTAGAAGACTGCAACATCGGTTGTGTGCCGGCAAGATGCAGTAAACTTTTATCAGCCCACATATTTTACTATTATTATTACCTCATCATTTTTTCAACTTTTTTACATATAATACCACGATATAGAGAAAATTTATTTTTAGAAAATGTAAGTATAAATTTGAACTAAGACTAAAATTATTGTTATCTTCTGTACTTCAAAAATCGTTGATATAAGTTTAATTTTCGAAGAGAGAACGTATTATTAGTCCGGTTAGAAGCTTATGGGAGAGAAAAGCCACAAACTACGCTTATGAGCTCTTAAGATTTCCAACTAATCCTTGTTTAGCATCTAACTCATAATTAACTCTATCATTTCTCGTTCTTCGCAAATTTAAAATCTTTAATAAAAAGATTTGTGAATGCTTAGTCTAAAAGTTAAGGGACAAGCTAGAGCTCAACACGCTTGATCGAGTCAAAATTTAATTATTATTCTACCCAGCAGGAAAGTCAACATTGTGATAAAACACTTATCTTATTTTTGAAAAAATTTAAATTTTTTCAATTTTTTTGGTATTTTAGTGGTAAAAACGAGATTACGTGAAAACAACGACTGCAGGCATAATCAAATTGATAGACCCCCCCCCCATACTAGAATTGAACATTGTCCTCAATGTTTTAAGAAGGGTCTCTATGTAAATCTAAAGCCGTTTATTAAGTATGCATAAAGATAAACGTTAGTCGATAAGATTGGATATTGGATTCCCATAATCCTGCTAAGGATTGAAGCTCGAGTGAACGAAGGACAAAACCATGAGCACGAGAGGCTTCATAATCCAGGGCAATCCTAGATATACAACAAAAACTACAAAACACGAGAAAGAAAGAGGCGAGCCTCCTCACAACACACTTATTTATTAATACTATTAGGATAAGCATGGGTTGCCACCCATGAAGCGCTTATTTTTGTTAACCGAGTCTTGAGCTTGACTTGATCCCCCATACTTGAGTTGGTCAAGGAGGATAGAAATGGAGAAATAGAACATCCAAGATAGAACTGTCCCCTCCATAGATCATCATCGGGCTTTCATAAAAATGTTGTAAAGCTTTAAAGCTCCGATGAGATAAGAGATGAACTTTGTCCTCATTTTTGGATGAAAATGGAATCAAAGTGTCAATCACTGGACAAAGGGTGGGTTGGGTGGGTAAAAGTCGAGGCATAAGAACATAATGTTTTCTTGTCGGATTATCAGAAATATCATCCACCACTTTTGTAAAAACTCCTGTATCGGGCTTAATTTCATCATCATCATCCGGTGGTTTTGCAGGAGGATGAGGGGATGATGGAACATCAAAATGAAATGACTCATTTTCAGGAAGTGAAGGGGAATCATTGCTAAGCAATTCTTAAAGGAAAAGGATATCCCCTTTAGAGTCATAGTCATCATTCTTAATGCCCGATGGCATCGAGTCATCCGGAGTAAGAAAAATATTAATATCATCTATAAGAGAGTCACTACCCTTAATGGGGATAGGAGATGGAGAGAAAGATTCAATTATAGCATTAGAATTTTTAGAATTAAATTCTTTCGGAGGTCGAGGAGATGAATTATCATACAACAATTTCCCAACAAGACGAATGTCTTCCTCAGGATCAAAGTCGGCTTCATTAATTCCCGGTGGAATTAAATCAATATCAGCGAGTTCACCGGAGAACTCCTCGAGAAGAGAATCAAACTTAGGAGAAGAAACTATCGAAATATCTAGATTAAGCAAAGATTCTATAAGATCAGACTCGGCATTAAAGTGATACGGATCTATCTTAGTAGAAATGATTTCTTCATTAGAAAGAGGGTTTAAAAAAAATTTGAAATTTTCTTTCGGAACGTCCTCATCAGTAAATGACTTGTCATCACTAGAGGAAAAATCGTTGTCAGCATGAAAGAGAGGATTAGAGACAGTTGTAAAATCATCACAAACGGGCACATTACACTCACTTTCAATATCAGATAAATCCTCGGACTCACTTGGGGTTGGGACAAGGTTCTCAACACTAGACTTTATTAATTCATCCGATTCCGTTTTTGGAATAGTGCTAAGATGCTCGTCCCCCATACTTAGAGAGTCCGTAAATGGAAAGTCGGGTGTGATTGCATCAAACGAAGTCCTTTCAAGAATTTGTTGAATTCTTTTAACTTCATCTGGAAAAAGTTCCTAGTCATCATCGCCATCATAGAAGATGTCGTGATTATGATAGATATTTCGCATATGCTATTTGCACATATTTAAGAAGTATTATGAACAATTCTGTAAATCCTCTAGCTTGATTGCTTTTCTCTACATGCATGCTTAATTTCAAAAAAAAATTCTCCCAAGCCTAGCAATAAAACTATGGCGTTTCTCTAAAAAGATATAAACAGTCAAACTTCCTTTAAAAAGGTTTTGTATAGATTCATTAGGTTTTCTCTAGCTGGGCAAAATTTCCACACTTGTTTCTGAGAGGTGAGAATGACGTGGGAAACGGCGGGGGTTGGGATTGGTCAAAACCGAAAGAATTAGAATTATAGCAATGATTAGGTTCATAGAAATTTTGGTTCAACGGTTGACACTGAAAGTTCTCATGAGGACCCCCGCAGTTTTCACAACCAAGATATTGTTGTTGAAAATTAGGTAAAGTTTGTGAAAAATTATCAATGTCTTGATTGAAACACGGGTCCTGATTGTAGACAAACGGAACTTGAGGCGGACAATCGTAACCATAATGAGCATCGTTCCCACATAACTCACAAGAATATGTCTGGGGCTGACTCGGAGAATAATGTGGAGGTTGGTTAAAATCAAAGTCTTGATTGTAACAGGGACCCTAATCAAATATGGGTGTGTTCCCTGTTTGACAATCGAAACCCGGATGAGAGTTCCCTCTACAAAATTCACACGAGTATGTCTCGTATTGGTGTTGTAGAGGTTGGTTTTAAGAATTGTTGTTTGTCAATTATAAAATAAAGGATTTGGGTCATAGACAAACTCATTTCTGGATCCTATACTGCTACAGCTCGGACAGTTTCCACCATTAAACAGACATTCACAATATGTCTCGTACTGGGGCTGGTTATACGAAGACATGTCGAAGAATTAAACGAATAAGAGGGTAAAGAAGATAAGAATTAAACGAATAAGAGGATAGAGAAGATTATTTATAGCAAAATACATAAGAAAGAAAAATATTTTTGGTAACCGATAATCGAACAAGTGTACGGTAGCTCTTTATAAAACGCACAAAGAAGTGGAGGAGAGGGTAAGCGTAAAGCGTTTTAAAAACCTTCTCCTTTTGGATCGAAGTTCATAGGATCGAACCTCCTTATACCTCTCTTATAGTTTGCAATCTAAAGGTGAGCCGAATTCACAAGTGACACAACGGTTGATTTTGTTGTTTTTCAATTTTTTTTGGTATTTTTGATTACTTGAAAATATTCACAAATGAAAGCGATAACTTCACGGGGAAGGGTCTTCAAACACTAATCTTCGAACGAAACACGATAATCGCAACACACCTCCCCGGCAGCGGCGCCAAAAATTGATTCGATGAATAAAGTATATATATATAATATACGGTAAACCTTTGACAAATAACTTTTAACCAAAGCAACAAGTCAAAAAGTTCACAAACAAAATATATATATCCGGAAGTATCGATTTTTCACTTTTTGAAGAAGTTCAAAACCGGACCCGGGTCGTTTTATTTCCCGACGAGGTGTGAATTGAGAATCGAGAATCAGTTTGTGGGACAATGCTTGAATAATCACAAATTTGGTTTGGTTTTCTAATTCTACGGGAAAAAGCAATTTAAGGGCAAGCTAAACTAAAAACGAAAGCAATTACGAATTTAAAAACGTTAATGGGAAAAAAAACGCGACATAAAACCTAATTTATCAAATTTTAACCTTAAAATGCAAATTTAATTTTTAATAGTCTTAAATGATTAATAAAAATTTTAGAAAAAAGAATTATATTTTTTTTGACTTTTATTTTTTATTATGAATTAAAAACGGATTTAATCTAAAAAATAATTAAAAATACTAAACTAAATGGGAAAAATATGAAAAAATTATGAAAAGTACTTTTAACAGTGCTAAACCTATGAAAAATAAAACGGGCAAAACAGCTTATTGAAATAAGCTGAAAATAAGCTAAAAGTGGCTGAAAGCTTAAATGGGCTAAATGACTTTAAATAATAGATAAGACAAACTATAAATGAAAAAGACCTCAGGGCAGTTGGCATTGAGTGTGTGTGTTGAGGTGTTGGTGTTATAAAGGAGAGGTCACAGGTTCGACCCCTATGGCCTCTCTTTTTGAAAAAACTTTTTTTTTTGATTTTTTATTTGAAAAAGCTAAAGAACAAGTTAAAATAAGCAAGTTTAATAAAGAAACTTATTACTGAATCTTACAAATAAGCTGAGAAAAAGCTAAAGAAAAAGTGACAGCTATGGTTTTTTTTAGACATAACAAGCTAAAACTAAATGGACTTAAGGACTCTAAAAAGCTAAAAGAAAAAGGCAATAAGCTAACAACAAATGATCACCTAACCCTAATAAGCACTAATGAGCAAAAAGAAGCAGAATAAATAAGCTAAAAAGCACAGAAATCAAATAAGCAGTTTTGGCTAAAAAGGAGAACCAAACAGCCTAATGGGGCACATTTGAGCTAATTTTTAAGCTAGTTAATCAATAAGCTAAACCTCAAAAAGTTAAAACAGATTAAGCTGGAACTACATACTATAAGAAAAAGCAAAGTTTAAGCAAATTGAATAACTAATAAGCTAGAAAATGACAAATGAAAAAGGGCTGTGTAACTCAGTATATGCTGAGTTTTTTTCAAGTTTTTGTAAGAACTAAAGGGCTTATTGCAGCCCTATATTAAGCTATGAAAAGAGTTTTTAAAAACAAAATAAGCACAAACAGATCAATCTTGTAGCTCAAAAAGCTTGTGCTTTGATTTTCAGAACCTAAAACAAGTTTAATCCTACCTAAATTTTACTAATGAAAACAGGACTTTGGACTTTGAAAATTAGACTTAAGACACTAAACGGATTTTGGCTAAAACTTAAGGGACAAGTGCAAACTTAAAACAGATCTATTCTACTTCATGAAAGACCTTAAATAAACATGAAAATGACAACAACAAGACACTTAAGAGGATCTAATCAAATAAGCTGAATATTCAAGCAAGATCCCCACAGATTCAAAACATGAATAGATTGAACATAAAACTTGAGATTTAAACTTAAAGGACTTATAAAAACTGACTCAAACAACTTAAAAGAGCTTGACAAAGTTGGATTGGAGACCCAAAACAGTTTTAATACTAATTTGACCCATTTTGGTTCTTAACCCAAACACTCCTTTAAGTATTCAAAAACCATTTTAAGCTTAATACAGATTAAGAAAACTTATAAAAACTAAAAACAGATTAAAACTAAGGTCAACTAAGCACAGATAAGTAATTAAAACAAAGACATAAGCATTTAAAAAGAGCAAACAAGAATGAGCAGTTTTAAGCTTAAACAAGGCAGTTTTAACTTAAAACATGATTAAATGACTTCTAAGCTATAAGCAAGCAATAAACAACATTAATAAGCAATGATAAACAGTAAAAAGCAGAAATAAGCAAAGAAATAAGCAAGGAAAGTAAATAAGCATAAGTACTAAAAATGGGAACTTACTAAAGCCTTTGCTCAAAACAAGGCTAAATGCTCAAAGAGCTTATTCTACAAGCTCTAGCTTGTTGTAAACAAGCTAGTAGGGTCCAATAAGCCCATCCCAATCTGGCTTATCTTCCACATTAAGCTGAGGTAATTTAAGAGTGAGAACTTAGTTAAGCTTTTGAAAAAAAGCTTAACTAAGTTAGACATGAGTAAATGAGCTGATTAGCTTATGAAAATGGCTTTAGAACATAAATTAAGCTTAAATGCATTTAAGTAAAAACAGAATTAAAACGACAGAATTTTAAAACTTAAAACTTGAATTTCATTAAAACTTAAAAATTGTTATGAAAAGTAAAGTACAAAGTAAAGTAAAGAAGTAAATAAGACTGAAAAATAAATCTAGACTACTCCTAAATTACATGAGTTTAAATGTTGAAAATAAGCCCTATTTTATAAGCTGTTCATGAAGCTTGGGGCGTGTTAGTTATGTTTCTTGTGTGAGGGCTTCAAAAGCATAATCATAGCCATAAAAAAGTCTTGTTCTCCAAGCCAATTCATCACAGCCCTTTATCTTTGTCTTCAAATCATCACCCAATAAGAATTCGAGGGATTGCCAACATGGAATTGGATTTATGTGAAATGGGGTAGTATGGGATGGAGACGTTTTGTTTGTATGTTGCAGGGGAGAAGTGGGGAAGACCCTGAAATAGTAAAAAGGGTAGGAAATTTGGTTTTTTTGGTTTATTGCTTGTTTGGGGATAACGGGGGTTACTCCCCTGTTTTGGGTGGATGATAGCACCGTTAGTGCTTAAGGACTAACGGTGTTAGTCCTTAAAGGACTAATGGTGTAAGGTCAGGAGGACTTGTAGTGATAATAGGTTAACAGGCCTATTGGTGGTTGATGGTGGGCTGGTTAAGTTTCTGTTAAGAGGTGTTGGGCCAGATTTAGCATTTGGGCCCAAATTGGTTATGGGCTATTTTGGCTAAGGGCCTTTAAGCCCATAGTCTCTAATGTATTTAATGGGTTGACCCGGCCCATTAGATGGGTACGGGTTGGCCCATTAAATATTTCTTCGATATCGGCTTAGGTTTTGACTCTGACTTTTCGAGGTTGACTTTTTGGTTGACTTTTTGGCTTTGACCTTGACTTTTTCATGCTTTTTTCAATCCCGTGCTCGGTTTTATCGAATTTGGCTTTGTTTTTGTCCTTTTGTGAATATTCGATACATGCACAGTACAAAGCAAAACAAACATATATTGGGCAATTTTATGTCCGTTTTTGGTCAATATTGATCATTTTAGCTCGTTTAATTAGGTAAAAGGTATGTGTAATTAAGCACATACCAAAATACCCTATACTAAACTATTGTCGTGTCCTCACGCAATGCCATAAGTAAACACTTTAGAAAACCAAGAATCTCAATCCCCCTTAACTAATTACCTCGATAAGTAGCTAAGTGTTCATCAAGGGGAATTAAAGAATCAATAGTTTTGAAAAGCCCCGTTTTAACCATTTTTAAATATTTGCTTTTATTACCACACATATTTTTGTATTTTTCCTTTTTCTCAATTTTTAGCAACTAACATGTTTGACTTTTGTTATTTTCATAACTTTTAGGGTCATAGAATAAGAAGCACTTTAATCCTAAAATGCCCAAAAAAGGATAAATTCATCGTTCCTGATTTTTCACTTGTCCCAAACCAAGCTCAAAAACGAAATCACCGTTAAATATAAGTTAAGATTGTAACATTTCCATATTTTCAGGTCTTTTACGACGTCATCTATTTTACTAATTTTTTTTAATTTTTCTTTCTCGTACGCGTTTACTAGGCCAACCCAAGCCAAAATCCACCGAATCCCTTTACTCACCCGCCAAAATCACTCGATGTCCCATGAATTAAGGGAAGTCAAATATACGGGTTTAATATTGATTGGCGGCAATTATAGCTTTCCATAAGCTATTATGGAATGATTGGAGGAAGTTAAGGGCCAAGATCATGATTGAGGACTGATTGAAGAATGATTTGGAGTGATTGACATGCCCCTTTGATGCCTAAATCATTCTCCTCACGGCTATAAATAGAGAAGACGACACCAATTGTAGGGAGAGTTTTTTTTAGTAGCTTATTGCTTATTTTTCAGCTTATTTGTCATTTACTTTTATGCAATTTACTTTAAAGAGATTTGTAATCCTTTATCCTTAATAAAAATTAGTTTTATTCCAAATCTGTTCTTAAATTCTATTTTTACCTTTGATGCAAAAGTACTTATGATGTGTTTTTCTTAAAGCTTTTATAAGCTTTTGTTGTTGTTCCATTACTTAAACAGATAAGCTCCTCAATAAGCTTAATCTGTCAAGCTTCTATATACTCTCAAATCACCAAAATCCAGCAAAATAGTATCTTATGTGGATGATAAGCCAAACCTGGATGGGCTTATGGTTTTAGACCAGCTTATCTAAAATAAGCTGGAGCTTGTAGACCAGCTTCTAAAAGCTCATTGCCCTTGTTTAGAACAAAGGGATAAGTAAGTTTCCATTTACAGTTTTTTTGCCTATTACTGTTCAGCTTTTTAGGTTGCTTATTATTGCTTATTCTCTGTTCTATTATGCTTATTTATCCTTTATTTACTTAGTGCTTAATCTGTTTTCTCAATATATTTCTTAATCAGTCCTTCTCTAGCTTTAATTTTGAAATTCAGATTTTAAGGGGGTATTTGGCACAAGCAGTACTAACACATGTTAGTACTGCCTAATTCATTTTGGATCTTAAGTTAATTTCAACAAGCTTAAATTTAATCTAAAAGGAAGTTTTTACAAGTTGTTAAGGTTTAGATCTTAAGTTTTGGGTTTAATCTATACTTAGTTGGAATCTGTGGTGATAAATATGCTTATTTGCTTAGATCCTGAGAAGTTGCTTATTGGTGTTGATTTCATGTTTGTTATTGGCTTAATATGATGTAGAATAGGTCTAGTTTAAGTGTGCATTTCTCTTGTGAGAGTTAAGTCACAATCTGTCAAATGTTTTTCTTAGTTCTTAAAAGTTTTAAAAAGTGTCATTTCAATCTTAGATTTAGATAAGTAAAAGTTAGTTTTAGAATCTGAAAATCGTGCACAAGCTCTTTGTAGTCCAAACTTCTTTTGTTTTAGTTTATTAAGGTGTCAAATCATCATTTGTTTAGCTTAATCTAGGGCTGCAAAGAGCCATTTAGCTAAAAAAATAAAAACCAAAAAGTCAAAAAGTTTAGTAAGTCTGTCACTTTTCAAGTCCTTTTTTCCTAGCTTATTTTCTAGTCCAATTACCTTATTTCTAACTTTAAAGTGTTCTTCAGATATCAAATTTAATCTGTTTTAAGATTCTACCTTATTCCAAATGCTTATTAGTCCTTAAATCTTAGCCCAAAGTTTGTCAAAATCCTTCTAAGTGCTGTGTTAAAGTATGTTGACCTTTTAGATTTTTTGTGATTTTTAGCTTATTTGATTAGCTTATTATTATTCATTAGTGCTTATTGGGTCTAGGTTGAGATCTATTTTTAGCTTATTAGGTTTCCTATTACTTATTTAGTCCAAAAAGTTCATTCAGTTCTAGCTATTTGTCTAAGTTTAAAAACAAAGCAAAAAGGAAAACATGTCCTCTTAATTTGTGCTTAATCTAGCTTATTTTAAGTTTCTACAAAAAGTTCCTTTTTAAAAGTTGCTTATTTTCTCTTTCTCTTTAAGTTTTTGTAAAATGTTTTGAAATATATATATAAAAACAAGGTCCGGGACTCGAACCTGCGACCTTAGCTTCACACACACACGTCTTAGCACCACTATCCACTACCAACTTGCCCTTGGGTCTTTTCCATTCATTGTTTGTTTCATTCGCGTATAAACTGAAAATGATCATACAATGTAAACGGGCATTAAACGATTAAATGTTTGCATCAAGCAAGTGTTATATGATTATTATGAGGATAATTAACGACTTTGTTCATCTTATTTTTATCAGCTACGTAAAATGCTTACGTTTCGTAATTAAAATGCGTTTAGGCATACCAGGAAGTTCATAAAATCCTAAATCGCCTAAAGAACATACCACGATTATAGCCCAATACCAAATTAATAAAAATAAACATTACATATTGGTTATATATGCCGAAATTATTAAGATGAGACAAGAGTTTTCCACTTGTAAATAATATCACTAGAAATTATATAGATTTTTAGCTATAGTAAACTCTTAACACCTTTTATCAACTTGTCATGTTACACTTTAACCTTGGGTTAGAAAAAGTATCCATGGTTTATGATAGCAAGATTATTTTTATTATAAATAGGCATGCATGCTTTTGAGTAAAAGTTTTGCATTCTCTTTACACTTAACATAAAAAATTCATTTTGTCTTCTTTTAACCTCTCAAAAACCACGGCACAATTTGTCCACAAACAAAATCCACACTTGATTTTCTAAAGTTATAAACCCATTTACGCAAATCATATTAAGGTATTCTTGGTGTTTGCAAGCTTTGGTTCTATCATTTTGAAAGATTTAGAAGGAAAAAAGTATAAGATTAGGGTTTTGAAACCTAATCCTAGGGTTATTTTATAAAGCTTGAAAGTTGATTTTGAATCTAAACACGGGTTTAGAAGTTATATCCTCATCTCTTACATTCATTACTAAGGTATTTTCTTAAATCCTTCTACTTTTTATTTCTTATAATTTTTATGTGTTACATTGTTATATATAGATAATCACCATCTAAGACTTTCTAATATGTAAATGAGTTTATTTATTTAGGTTTATGATTATATTCAGTCTATTCTTATGTATATGGTTCTATTATATCATGGAAAAGTGGAAAATAAAAGTTGTTAACTTATGGATTAAGTTATAAACACATGTTTAGGTTAATTTAGGGTTTTATAAAAATGTTTCTTAAGTCACATGTGGAAATAATGAAAGTAAAAGGTTAAACATGTTACAATGTAATTTAAAGGTCTAGGTGAGGATATTGAAACCTTATTATAAGACCACTATGTAAAATATGTTAAAAAGAGTTTTGATAATAAAAACTACTAGTTAATAATACATAAAACAAGGTTTTTTAAAGTTAAACTTATAAATCAATGGGCTGGTTTTAAAATTCGACATCCCAATACAGTAGTTTGACTTATATAAAAAAATACGCCTCGTTACGATTCCTTAATGATAAAGAAACTTGGAAAAAAACCGGATCTATACGGAAAAAGGATACGTTAATAACGATGTTTGCGACTATAAATACTTTTATAAAAACTATTTTTTAAAATGTTACTAATTCATTACAGGAACTTTTATTTTTAACAACATCTATTATATGATATAACTTATAATTACGAGATCGTACTCGGTAAGAATCCGTTAAAAACGGAATTATAACGAATAAAACTACGATATTTTCGATATATTAAAAGTTTATAAAAGTAATTTTTATTAAACTTATGAACAGGAAAAAATCACTATTCATCAGTGGACTACTTTATAAAATTTAGTACCTCTTTTAATAACAAAACGTCTCGAAGGAATCACTAAAATCGGGATTAAACGAAATAAGTTATTTACGATTACATATTTACGCTAATTAAACCCTAAAACGTACAAATGAGCTCTATCATTGAACAGTTATTTTACTTATCACTCGCAGAATTTTAAAAACTTGAAAATGTAATATTTGATCACTTCGTCTTTCTACGAAGAGTGGACGTAAGAAACGCAGCAACGGGCTTAAAACGAAACCATAAAACTAGGTCATTTTTACGAAAAGTATATTTTTTTAAAACGTTTTCACTTTATAATACTATTTTACTAAACGTGTGGAGTGGATTCTGCTATTAGAATATTGAGTGGTTATCAAAGTGCTATATTACTAGGAGTTCTAATGAGGCCTTTCGGATGGGTATACGATGAGTTGTTGGATTTACGATTTAAGTGTACTAAAACATCCATCGTACGTCATGTCATGACCTCTTTATTTATGATATGCCCGAACGATCGTTTACGATGTAACAACTAAAGATTATATTCAATGTTATTGATAAATGTACTCAGTACTTATACAGCCTTATTTAAAAGGTTGCATTTATCGTCTTGCGTGACGTTTTATCTGTGATTATTTGGACTATCTGTACTCAAGGTGAGTTCATAGCCCCACTTTTACCGTTTTACTGATTTATTATTTAGGGTGAGAACATGCTTTGTTTTATAAATTGGACGCAAGTGTTTGAAGTATATGATATGTGTTGCCTAATAAGTAGCGATAACCTCCTGAGCCCATTATCTGCCAACTGTCAATTGCATAGGATGTAGTTGTTAATTGCATTATTGTGAGCTGCGAATGTTATTAAATTGATCTATTGGGATTAACCTCCCCGTTTGGGATGATTAGTTCACTGGGAATCACGAGCGATTGCCATGTCGGAACTGGATGTTGGGGTATACAACATCTGGAACGGCAAATAACTGCTAAAATAGCAAATATAGGTTGAGCTTCGGGTGGTCATGAGCTTTGTGCAACAGTAATTGGTTTTGTGATTGGTTGGCAGATGTTGTAACATCACGGTGATAGTCTTGCGGTCCTGCATAATTTAAATACATAAACCTATGAATTCACCTACAAATTTTGTTGACGTTTTAAGCCATGTTTTTTCAGGAGGGTCAATTAGGCACGAGATGCCTAAGGATGCATTGGATTATGGTTTTGGATTGTTATGTTTAAAGATTATGTGCATCATGTATTTGGGATATTAATGTGTCTTTTGTAATATGAAACAAAGAACAAGTAAAAGCTATAAGCTTTTGTGATTATGTCTTTTCTTTAAATCAATGTATCAATTAAACGAGCTTTTGTATCGTTTTTATATATATCTTGTGCTGTGATCTTGAAGTAACATGCCCGGATCCTTATTCCGTGCGACCCATTTTGGGGGTTGTTACAGATGGTATCAAGAGCTGGTTATAGAGAACCAGTCAAATGTTTTGCTGGACTAAACCGTTTCAAACATTGCATACATACAAAAGGGTTTTTACGGGGGTATTTCATATACATATTATTGCATTAGTCGTTAGGATATATGCATTGCATAATTGATATACGTGTTTATATATATATTACATATATAAGGTGATAGTCTTATAGTAATATTCTAAATAAGCTAATTTTTGATTTTCAGATACTATCATGTCTGATTTCTGTGCACTCTACGGTTCCATAAAATCAGTATCTTGAGGACATTTATACATGGGGTCAACAGGAGTCGAGGGACCTATTTTTGAGGATCCCCATCGCCCGGGACTACATACCTGGCCCCTGAGGGAACCACATCACAGATTACTTGCCTGGCCCTGAGGAGCCAGAGCAGGCACCACCTTCACCTATCTATGTACATTTGTTACGGAAGCCCTGTTTACGACGGAGTTCTTACAGTAGACGGATGAGGTTATTCCCGGGAGGAGGCAGCCATGCCTGCTGCTGACTCAGCTAACTCAGCCATGTCACAGGATATATACGGAGATTTTCCGACCATGAGGAGGCCTAGGGAGGATGAGAGTGAGGATCCTGGAGGAGGATCGAGCAGATCTTATCTGCTGTCAGAGGAGTTGATGATGATGATGATGCAGAGGATGAGCACTTAGCTCCTGCCGAGCACTGCAACTGTTGGCTTATTCACGCTGACCAGGACCCATTGCAATTGCTTACGCGTCACGGTAAGGGATGTCATCGAACCCAGGCGGGGGGGGGGGGGCCGGCACGTTCCTCTCCGAGGAAGTTGCTAAGAGAGTGTTAGCCTTACTACTCACCACCTTAACCTCACCTCACGTACTCATCACCACTTCTAAGATACCCCTCTTCCATGATTACCTATACCATCACCATTAGCCTCATATGTTGAGGGTTCTCTGGGATCCCGCGCTGCAGGGATTAGACTGAGAGATGCTCTACCACCTCGATTCATGAGACTGAGATTCCTGAGTCTGTGTTTCCCGCTTTCGTAAGAGGCCGTTTGTTGTACTTTACTCCTGGTCCTGGATATCGAGGTCGGGAGAGAGTTCGGCAGCTGGGTACTGTAGTCAGGTTGGACCTCCACAGATAAGGCAGAACCTTTATGGATTTGCTGATACGTTAGAGGGCCGGCTCCCAGGACGCGGATGGGCTAGAAGAGTTAGGCTATGGTATTAGGGTTACATGGGATGACTTTGTAGGAGCCATCCAGGAGATTTGCACGTCCACCCTAGAGGGGGATCAACAGAGAGTTATTGAGTGTCTTCTACTGGTTGACCAAGAGGATGAGATTCATATATGCTCATCTGGTGATGCACGGTTGATGACCGAGCTTACTTAGAGCCCGATCGAGTCAAACATGTTGGAGAGTGATAGGCCCTTCCATAGACGCACAGCCGTTCTGATGGAGGAGGAGGAGGCCAGATTATCACGTGCCGCTTGGGCACAGTCGATTGGATGCGTAGCGATCAGTCGCATTCCGAGGGATATTTACTTCGGACCTTACGGTCATGACTCAGCAGTCCGGTGATCGTGAGTTATCTAGGGCACCAGACTAGAGGGGAGACAGTACGGTGATTTCAGAGCTGTGAAAGCAGTTATCGGACGACAGAGACAGTTAGTGGAGGCACTAAAGATAGTGAAGAGCCTCAAGACTCAGATGATCGAGCTTCAGAGACAGCAGGGACCTGCTCAAGGATACCTGGCAGAGCTAGAGGCTACCAGAGGAGCCAAGTCTAGAACAGTTCTTTAGACTAGGTTTGATTGTAAGCTACTGTACAGTCTGTTAAGTATTATGTTTGTTCCGTGCTAGCAGACTGTATAGATCTTTTGTTTTGACTTAGCTACTTTGTTTAGAACTTATGTTTATAATATCGGGCTACTTTGTACCGCTTATAAGTATCTTCGGGAGTATATCTCGGCTAGTATGGATATAGGGTTTTTTGTTTGTAACCTAGTTGTATTGATCGTTTGTATATAAACCAATCATGTATTATTTTCCAAGTCTATATATGAAAAAGTTTGGATTATGTTTTACTATGAAATCGAGTTTATGTGAATTAAATGTCGATTTGTTAATTTCAAATACTATTGTTGTTTTCACCTTGTGTTGTGATTCGTTTTATTATTATGTATACATCGGGTTATGGTTAAGATTTTTGACTATCTAAGGGTGTTTATGTTTTCTTGTGATTTAAGAAAATGGCACCAAGAGGAAGGCCAACAAGAACCACGAGGTCAAGGCCAGTCACCGCAACTCCCCCACCAGTCACCATAACTCCCCCACCAGTCACTGAACTACTACCACCACTCGTGTCACCAGTTGCCCAACTGCGGCCATGATCGACGGATAGGGTTTGTCACTGCTGTTTTAGGCAGCCGTGTGCTACAGACACGAAATTGCGATGATAGTCCATACCTCGGGAACTGGTTGCAAGAAGGATATGAAACGCATCTGTGCAGGAGTGCACCTACCCCCATAAAGACTTCATGGAAATGTTAAACCTTATTCTTAGGGGTACAGAAGAATAAAAAAAAAAAAAAAAAAAAAAAAAAAAAAAAACAAAAAAAAAGAAATAAGTGGTTCAAACTTGACCTAGAAAAAATGGTTCGAGAGAAGATGGAAAACCGTTATTTGTTTTCGCTGATAAGTAACTGCACGTGGAGAATCAAGTGGAAGTTTGCCACTTTACTCTTATGGGAACTGCTCCTAACTTGGTGGAACTAACTTGCTAGGACAGTGACTATGAGGTGCATTATGCAATGACGTGTGGTATGATTGAAGAAGAAGAGATGACAACGAAATATTGTCGAAGAAATGAATCAAGGAAGGTTGAGGCAGATTTGGGAACCTAAAAGTACAAAGGCACGAATGTAGTTGCTCAACCAACGCTTCCAGGAGTTTAGCACTGTTGTGTGCAGGATGTTTCTGAATGAGACTGACAAAATTGTAATATATGTCGGTGGATGCCCCGACCTGATTTACTCAAGTGTTGTGGCATAGAGAAGCCAAGGACCATGCAGAGGCTATTGAGATGGCAACTGACTTAATGGATAGGAGGATTAAACACTTTTGGATGATGGAGGACAGACAGAAAACAAGAGGAAGTTTGAAGACGCTCCTCGAAATAACCAAACCCAACAACCAAACAAAAGGCAGAACACAGGCAGGGCTTATGCTGCCGGGAACGGTGACAAGAAATCGTATGAAGGGACTAAACCTCGATGTCCCATGTGTAACTTCATCCATTTACGGTCCTTGTAACCAAAATGCACTAACTGCAGGTAACTTGGCCACCTGGCTAAGGACTGTAGGGAGCCGGCTGCGACTGCAAACCGCAACAACCGCCTATAAACAATAACAACAACAACCGCATACCAATACAACAACACACCGCAACACAATAACAAAACAAACCCGAGAGCCCCGAGGGGCAAAATACAAGTTGCCATTCGTTTGCTTTGGTGTGGGCTCCAGGCCACTTCAGAAACAATACCCCAGTGGAAGAACAAGAACAAGGAAATGGTTTAGCGGTGTAGCCAGGGCTTATGCAAGTGGGAGTTGCAGGGCAAATAACCGACACAACGTGTGACGGGTTCGTTTTCCTAAACAAACCGTGTGCGTCCCATTTTATTTGCTACTGGTTGCAGATGAAGTTCGTTGTCTACTTCAATTTAGTGCTTTGATTAATATAGCCCACCCCATACATTAGATCATGTGTTTATAAAGTTGTGATTAGCTGTATTGGTAGAATAATTTGGGTAAATACGTTATTACTGGGTTGCATGTTAAACTTTCTGAACCATCCGTTTCACGTCGACCTAATGCATGTAGAAATGGGTACTTATGACGTCATAATTGGCATGGTAATGGTTGACGATAATTACCTAGGCAGTTATTGACTGTGTAAAGAAGATCGTTCGTATCTTTTTGGGAGCGGAAATCTTAATTTTTCATAGTGACGGAAGTAGAAATAAATGCGGGGGACTCGATTAAACAGCATCCTGCTGCACCAAGGCCAGGAAGTATCTGCTACAAGGATGTTCACGTCTTTTTGGCACTTATTACCGTAAGGAGACTCGAGAAAGTCGAGAAGAAGCAACTGGAAGAAGGTTACAGATCGGTCAAAACATTTCCCGATGTATTTCGAGGACTTGCCAGGCCGTTCCTCCTACCAGACAAGTGGAATATTCATTTCGATCTTTGTACCTGGTGCTGCCACTTGTAGCACGGGCACCTTTTATCGATTGCTCCACATCAGAATGAAAGAATTGGCGGATTCAACTACAAAGAGCTTCCGATAAAGGCTGTATAAGAACTAGTTAGTCGCCATTGCAAGATCTGTTCTATTCTGTCAAGAAGAAAGATGGATCGTTGAGGTATGTGCATAGATTATCGGAACTAAACAAAACTAACGGTGAAGAACCGTTATCCGACTACCCAAGAATTGATGACCTTTTTGTCAACTGCAAGGGTCGAGTGTTTACTTTTAAAAAATTGAACTAGGTCAGGTTATCACCTATTGGGGGTTACGAGAGGGATGACGTCTCGAAGACATGCCTTCAGATTTCGATATGGAACATTATGGAATTCCAGGTTATGCGTTTGGTTTGACCAACGCACATGCTTGTGTTTATGGACCTCATGGAACCGGAGGTGTGCTAAACCTTATTTGGACAAATTCGTAATTGTCTTTATTGAGTTATTCTAATCTATTCAAGAATAAGCAAGAGCCACGAAGAGCATTGAAGATATATTGGAATGTTGAAGAAAGAGGAGTTGTATGCATAATTTTCCAAGTTTGTGGAATTTTTGGGATTCCAAAGTACAGTTCCTCGGTCACGTGACTGATAATAATGGGCATTAATTTGGATCCAGCCAGGTCGAATCCGTTAAGATTGGGATTCCTAATAACACCAACTGGGATTCGTCAGTTTTTAGGTTCTTGCTGGGTATTTATCGGCGATTCATGAAGGGGTTTTCAAAGATCGACCATAAACCAATGACCAAGCTCACTCAAAAGAAGGGTAAGTTTTGAGTGGGGTGACAAACAAGAAGCTAGTGTTACCAGTTATTGTGAAGCAGAAGTTGTGTAGCTGCACCAAGTCAGGCTTTACCCGAAGGAAGTGAAGTTTTTATCGTTTACTTCGATGCTTCAAAAGAAGGGTTTAGGCGCTTTTGTGACTGTGTTGATGCAAAGAGAAAAGGTGACTTATTATGTATCACGCCAGTTAAAGATCCCATGAGAAGAATATACTACTCATGTATCTAGAAAACTGGGAGCAGTTAGTGTTGCTTTGAAGATTTGGAGGCACTATCTGTATGGTACCAAGTGTACAGTGTTCACTGATCATAAGAGTTTACAGCATATTCTTAATCAGAAGGAATTGAACATGAGACAACGCCGATGGTTAGAGTTGATTAGTGATTACGATTGCGATATTCGTTATCACCCAGGGAAGTGCAATGTTCGTTGAGATGATTTGAGCAGAAAGAACGGGATACCACGGTTAAGAGTTCGAGCTTTAGTCATGACGATTGGCTTGGTATCTTCCTAAGCATGATCTTAAATGCTCAGAATGAAGCACGGAAACCAGAAAAAAACATCAAGATGTGAGGATTGTGGGAGGTATGCTGCTTGAAAGCTAAATATCCAGAGGCATTTAGAAGAAAAGTTGGACCTCGTACGGAATGGTACCTTATGGCCTCAATGGCAGGAGTTGGTAACCTTGTTATGGAGATTTACGGATTGTGATCATTGCACGAGGTCCCACAAGTCGATAGTTTTCTATCCATCAGTTCGAGAAAATGTATCAAGATGTAAAGAAGCTATATTGGTGGCCCAATATGAAAGCTGACATCGCCACCTATGTTAGCAAGTGCTTGACCTGTGCTAAGGTCAAGGCCGAACATCAGAGACAATCGGGTTTGTTGGTACAACCCGAGATACCTCAATGGAGAGTGGGGAAACATCACGATGGATTTTGTCACAAACTATCTAGTCATCACAAGGGTTATGACACCATTTGGGTAATCGTTTGAACGTCTTACAAAGTCAGCAATCTTTTATTACCATGAAGAAAATGACCCTCTGGAGATAGAAAATTGGCAGAGATTGTACTGAAGACGTAGGTAACAGGCATGGAATACCGGTCTCGATTATTTTTGTGATCGTGGACCATGGTTCGCATCAAATTTCTGGACGGTCACTTCAGAAAGTTGTTGGGTACAAGTTAGTTATGGAGTACGGCTTATCATCTGCCAACTGACGGACAAAGCGGGAGAAACATTGCAAACTCTCGAAGATATGATTTAGAGCTTGTCCTATGGATGACTTTGAAATGGTTGGGTTAAACATTTTCCTTGTCGTGTTTTCTTACAATAAACATGTTATCATGCTAGCATTAGGCTTGCACCCTTTGAGGCATCTTTACGTACGCAAATGTGTTTCACCTGTTTGTTGGGCTGAGGTTGGAGACGTTCAACTCACCGTCGAGATAGTCAGAGACGACTAGAGAAATTCATCAAGTTAAGAGAGGATGCAAGCCGTCGTGATAGGCAAATAGAGCTAGACTGATTGAAGAAAAGCCGATGGAGTTTGAGGTTGGAGTTTAATGTGATGCCAAGGTTTCGCCTTGGAAAGGGTTGTCGTTTGGCAAACGAGGAAATTAAATCCCAGGTTTGTTGGACCTTTCAAGGTAATAAAAGGGTTGGAGACGTTGCTTACAAGCTTGAGCTTCCTGAGGAGCTGAGCAGAGTTCATAATACATTTCACGTGTCCAACTTAAAGAAGTGTCATGCCGACGAACCCTTAGCGCGGCGTTCCGTTGGTGGATCTTACAATTTTGATGACAAGCTTCATGTTTGTCGAGGAGCTATTGAGATCACAGAGATCGTGAAGTTAAACGGTTGAAGCGAAGCCTGTATCCATTATGTCAAGGTTTGATGGAACTCCAAGAGAGGTCCTGAGTTCACATTGGAACGGAAGATCAATTCTGAAGAAATATTCACACCTCTTCACAAAGACTGCGCCATCGTCAAGTGCTGGCGTTTAAGCCTTGAGGACAATGTCATTTTAAAGGGGGGTGTGTCTTAAAACCTAGCTATTTTAGGTCATTGTATGAATTATGAATTCACAATTTTATTTTTAGGGTATTTACGCGTTTGCTCTTGAAACCGTTAAACGTAGTTAAATCGCGTAAAACTGAGAAAATGATCATACAATGTAAACGGCATTAAACGATTTATATGTTTGCATCAAGCAAGTTTTATTTGACTTATTATGAGGTTAAATTAATGACTTTGTTCATCTTATTTTTTGGCTATGTAAAATGCTTACGTTTCGTAATAAAATGCGTTTAGGCATACCCGGAAGTTCTAAAACCTAACTACGCCTAAACGAATACCCACGATTATACCCAATACCCAAAATAATAAAAATAACATTACATATATGTTATATATGCCGAAATTATAAGATGAGACCAAGAGTTTTCCACTTGTAAATAATATCTAGATATTATGTAGATATTTATGCAAGTAACTCTTACACCTTTTATCAACTTGTCATGTTAACTTAACCTAGGGTTAGAAAGTAACCATGGTTAAGTTAGCAAGATATTTTTACTATAATAGGCATTGCATGCATGAGTAAGTTGCATACTCTTTTACAATTAAACATAAAAATTCATTTTCTTTCTCTCTTTTACACTCTAAAACCCACGGCACAATATAGCCACCAAACATAATCCATAGTTTGATTTTCTAAGATTATACAAGCATATACACAACATAATTAAGGTATTCTAGTGTTTGCAAGCTTTGGTATCATTGCAAGGATTAGAAGAAAAAATAAAAGGTTTAAGATTAGGGTTTTGGAAACTCTAAATCTAGGGTTATAGAGCTTGAAGCTTGATTTTGAATCTAAAAACACGGGTTTAGAACTTATATCTCATCTCTATACATCTGGACTAAGGTTTTTTAAATCCTTCATACTTTTATTTTATAATTTTATGTGTTACATGTTATATTATAGCCATAATCACCTATGGATTTTTAATATGGTAAAATGAGTTATTATTTTAAGTTTGATGATTAATGAATTATTCTTATGTCATATGGTCCTATATATCATGGAATGGTGAAAATAAAGTATGTTAACTTATGGATTAAGTATAAACATGTTTAGGTTAAATTAGGGTTTTATAATGTTTCTTAAACTTCACATGTGAAAATAATGAAAGTAAAAGGGTTAAACTTGTTACAATGAATTTACAAGGACTAGGGATGATATTGAAACCTTTTTATAAGTACCACTTATGTAAAATATGGTTTAAATGGAGTTTTTATAATAATCTATAAGTTAATAATACATTAAAACAAGGTTTTTATAAAGTTAAAATATAAATTCATATGGGCTCGCGTAGAGAATTCGAATTACAATACAGTAGCGTTTGTCCTTATAAAATATAATACGCCTCGTGACGATTCCATATGATAGAACTTGAAAAACCGATCTTATAACGGAAAAAAGATACGGTAAAAACGAGGTTTACGACCTATAAATACTTTTATTAAAAACTATTTTTTAAATGTTACTATTCATTAACAGCAACTTTTATTTTTAAACCTTCTAAAATAGGTTATAACTTTAATTACGAGATCGTATCGAAAGAATCTTTTGTTAAAACGGGAAATTATAACGAATAAACTACGGAATTTTTTCGATTAATTAAAGTTTTATAAAAGTAAATTTTATTAACTTGAACAGTAAAAATCACTTATTCATCAGTGCGTCAACTTTATAAAAAATATAATACCTCTTTTAAATATCAAAACGTACTCGAGGAATCACTCTAAAATCGGGATTTTAAAAAACGATTAAGTTATTATCGATTACATGTTTTACGCTAATAAAACCCTAAAACGACAAATGAGCTATCTATGAACATATTTTATATTATCGCAGAATTTTAAAAACTTGAAATGTTATATTTTTTTTCGATCACTCGTATTACTACGAAGAACGTGGACGTAAGAATCGCCGAAGCAAGGGCTTAATAACGACAAACTAGGTTCATTTTTACGAAAGTAATTTTAAACGTTTTCACTTATATATAACCTATTTTACTAAAACGATTAGTCGGTGATTATGCTATATAGAATATTGAGTGGTTATCAAAGTGCTATATTACTAGGGAGTTTCATAATGAGGCCTCTTCGGATGGCGTATCGATGAGTTGTTGGATTTACGATTTAAAGTGTCCTAAACTCCTCGTACGTCATGTCATGACCTCTTTAATTATGATAGCCCGAACGATAGTACGATGTAACAACTATAGCTTATATTCAAGTTATGTTTAAAAGTACTCAGTACTTATACAGCCTTAATTTAAATAGGTTGCATTTATCGTCTTGCGTGACGTTTTATCTGTGATTATTTGGACTATCTGTACTCAAGGTGAGTTCATAGCCCCACTTTTACAGTTTTACTGATTTATTATTTGGGGTGAGAACATGCTTTGTTTTATAAATTGGACGCAAGTGTTTGAAGTATATTGATTATGTGTTGCCTAAGTAGCGATAACCCTCCTGAGCCCATTATCATGAACTGTCAATTGCATAGACTGTAGTTGTTAATTGCATTATGTGAGCCGCAATGTTATAAATAGATCTTATTGGGATTAACCTCCCGTTTGGGTGGATTTGCTATCACTGGGAACGAACAGTTGACCATGTAGGACTTGGTATGTTGAGGGTTACAACATTGTAATGGCAAATAATGTTTAAAATAGCAATATAGGTTGAGCTTCGGTGTAAGAGCTTTAGTACAACAGTAATTTGGTTTTGTGATTGTGGCATATGTTGGAACATCACGGGTATATGTCTTGCGGTCCTGCATAATTTAAATACATAAACCTATGAATTCACCAACAATTTTGTTGACGTTTTAAGCAATGTTTTTCAGGAGGTCATTAGGCACGAGATGCCAAGGATGCATTGGATTATGTTTTGGATTGTACTGTTAAAGACTTATGTGCATCATGTTTTGGGATATCAATGTTGTCTTTTGTAATATGAAACAAAGAACAAGTAAAGCTATAAGCTTTTGTAATATGTCTTTTATTTAAATCCAATGTATCAATTATAAAGACTTTTGTGTCGTTCTTATATATATCTTGTGCTGTTTGTTCTGTAAAGTTACATGCCCGGTATCTTATTCCGCTTGCGACCATTTTGGGGGTGTGTCACAGGACTCGAACCTGCGACCTTAGCTTCACAACACCCAGTCTAGCAACCGCTCTCCACTACCAACTTGCCTTGAGGTCTTTTCCATTCATTTGTTTGTTTCTTTTATTGTTTTAAATGGTGTTAGTGTTTTTCTCATTCGAGCTTACTTAGCTGCTTTACAGCTTTTGTTAATAAAAGCTTCTTGTCTAGTTTTATTTTTCTTAGGATTTTAGATTTGTTTAAAGAATTTTCCTTAAATTTTTTAGATTTTTATAAATTGTTTAGCATTTTTTAATAATGATTTATAGATTAAAAAGTGTTTTTAATTCATAATAAATTAAATAAAAGTCAAAAAAATATAATTCTTTTTTTTAAATTTTCTTTTATCAGTTAGGACTTTTAAAAATTAAATTTGCTTTTCTAGGAATAAAATTTGAAGTTTTAGGTTTTTTAGGTTTTTTAGGTTGCGTTTTTAAATTCTCGTTAACGTTTTTAGTTCAAATATTTAATTGCTTTAATTGTTGCTTGCCTTTATTTTTTTTGCATTATCATTGTAGAAATTAGTAACCAAAATCAAAAATCTTGAACTATTTAAAATCCCGATCACAAATCTCAACACGAAGTTCAATTCACGCCTCGTTGGAACATAAACGACCCGGGAAACGACTAGAAGGGGTTACTTTCGAAGTCGATACTTCCGGAATTATATTTTATTTGTGAATTGGTTTATTGCTTTTGTTTAAAGTGATTTACTGATTTACCTATATTATATATATACTATTGACTCGATCAATTTTTGGCGCCGTTGCCGGGGAGGCTGTGTTACGAATTTCAAGTTATCGTTTGAAGATTGTTTTTTGAAGATCCTTCCTCGGAAGTTATTCTTGTTTTTGTGAATATTTTCGTATATAAAAAAATACAAAAATATTATAAAGTAATCAAAAATCCAAAAAAATTAAAAAAACAACAAAAGAAATCGAGTTGTCAATTGTTAAATCGGCTCACCTTTAGGATTACAAACTATAAGAGAGGTATAAGGAGGGTTGATCCAACGAACTTCGACCCGAAAGGAGAAGGTTTTTAAAACGCTTCGCGCTTACCCGCTCCTCCGCTTCTTTGTGCGTTTTTCTAGAGAGCTACCGTGCACCTTTGACTTTCGGTTGCCAAAAAGAATTTTTGTGTTTAATTTTTAATAAAAGATTTGTTTTTAGTGCATGCGCACTCGTTCGTCAGGTCCAGTTGTCGAACCGTCAACAACTCCCAGAAGACGTCGTAATAAAAAACATTCCCAACAAGTCGATCTGACTATTGTTGAAAAACCTGTAGTTACGATGGCTGATATACGTACTATGGCGGAATTGTTCCAAGCACCCACCGAGGGTTATGGAGATGCGATCGTTATTCCCGCTATTCTAGCGGAGAATTTTGAGCTTAAACACGGTTTACTCAATCTTGTAATGCCCAAGCAATTTTGCGATTTTTAGAAGGAAGATCCTCATGCTCATATTCGTTGGTTCAACACGATTACTTTGACGATTAAGTATAAAGATGTGCCTAATTCGTCGATTAAGCTTATGCTTTTCCCGTTTTCCATCGAGGGGGCAGCCCGGATTTGGCTGGAAAAAGAACCCCCTTGCTCTATAGTGACTTGGGAAGATTTTGTTTCCAAATTCATTAACCAATTCTTTCCTCCTTCAAACACCACAAATCTCCGAAATGAGATTACGAATTTTCAGCAACAATTTGATGAATCATTCTGTGAGGCATGGGAGTGATTCAAAGATCTCCTTCGTGCATGCCCACATTACGGTTTCACAGAATTACACCAAATTGATACTTTTTATAATTCCTTAACATCAACCGATCAAGATTCATTGAATGCAGCCGTCGGTGGCAATCTTTTGACTAAGACTCCTAAGGATGCCTTAACCCTTATCAAGAATAAGTCAAAAGTTCGCACTTCACAAAACATACCGGTTGTTGCCAAAGTGAGTACGAACACTTCTACATCGGGTCTTTCACCCGATGTTGTTACACTCATCGATGCCGTTAAGGCCTTGCTTCTTAAAAACACAACCCCTCCTCCAGCTTCCGTTAAAGCGGTTGATGAGAGTTGTGTTACTTGTGGTGCACCACACCCTTACTACCAGTGTCTTGCCACCGATGGCAACGCTTCAGGATATCAAGATATATTCAAGCATATGTTTCTGCAGCCGCAGTAAACTATAATCGGGGAAATGCTGGACACTGTCCTCCGAGTGTAGCTCATCAAGTTCGACCACCCGGTTTTCCACCAGTTCAAAATAATCAAAACCGGGGAAATAATTACAACCAAGGAAATTCAACTTACTGAGCTCCGACTCAACCAACTCAAGCTGCTCCGTCAAATGAACTCGTAAATTACATGAAAGTTAATGACACAAACATGCGAGCTATGCAAAATCAAATCACTAATATGAAAACTGAGTTGAAAAATGAATTTCAGGACACGATGTTTCAACAAAACAACAAGCTTGAGAATATGCTGAGAAATTATTTTCAAATGAACAAACCTTCGGGTTCGAGTTCTCTTCCTAGCAATACCGTTGTTAACCCAAAAGGTGACTTGAAAGCAATCACTACCCGAAGTGGTGTTTCTTACGATGGACCTCCGATTCCTCCTCTTTTCTCTCCTTATCCCAAGGTGGTGGAAAGAGAGCCCGAGGTGACAAAGGATCTGGTGCAACCAAGTACCAAAAAAGTCCAACCTCCGGATGTCCCAACTCAAATGCTCCTAAGCCTAAACCGAATTTACCTTACCCTTCGAGACTCAACAACCAAAAGCTCCGAAAAGAGACAACCATCAAATGATGAAGTTTCTTCAAATATTTCGAAGCTTACACTTCGATCTTAGCTTCTCGGATGCTTTACTCTACATGCCCAAATTCGCTTCCACATTCAAGAATCTTCTTAGCAATAAGGAGAAATTATTTGAATTAGCCAATACACTGGTGAATGAGAATTTTTCGGCGGTTATCCTAAAGAAGCTACCCAAAAAACTAAGAGACCCCGATAAATTCCTCATTCCATGTAATTTTCAAAAGATAGTTAAATGCTTAGCCTTGGCCGATCTTGGTGCAAGCATCAACTTGATGCCTCTCTCTATATGGAGGAAGCTTTCACTCCTCGAACTTACTCCTACTCAAATGATTCTTGAGCTTGCGGACCGGTCTACTACTAGACCAACCGGCATTGCCGAAGATGTCTTTGTGAGAGTAGGAAAGTTCCATTTTCTGGCCGACTTTGTAGTCGTTGATTATGTTGTCGATCCTCGAGTTCCTTTAATTCTTGGGAGACCCTTTTTGAGGAATGTACGAGCTTTGATTGATGTTTACGGTGAACAATTAACTCTCTGAGTGAGTGATGAAGCCATAAAATTCAAAGTTGATAACACTTCAAGATACTCCTACAATGATGTTAAATCAATTAACCGAATCGATGTCATCGATATAGCTTGTGAGGAGTATTCCCAAGAAGTGTTAGGATTTTCTGACAATTCCAAGAGTGGCAATCCAACTCCAACTTCTGAACTAATCATTGCTAAATTTTCCCCCTCCCTTACCCCATTTGAGGGAGGTGATTTCATTCTAGAAGAAATTGAAGCTTATCTTGCAAGTGACTCAGTTCCACCGGGAATTGATGATGTTGAATTTAATCTGGAGAGAGACATTCATCTAATTGAAGAAATGTTAAATAAAGGCCCGTACTCTCCTCTCCCTCCGAAGGACCTAAAGTGTGAAGAATTTAAAAGCGTTAAATCCTCAGTTGATGAACCCCTGGAGCTTAAACTCAAGGACTTACCTTCTCATCTCGAGTATGCATTTTTGGAGGGTACCAATAAATTACCCGTCATTATTGCGATGAAGAGAAAGAATGCCTCATAAAGGTTTTAAAGTCTCATAAGCAAGCAATTGCTTAGAAACTCTCCGACATTAAGGGTATTGACCCGCAATTTTGCACTTACAAAATCTTAATAGATAATGACTTTAAACCGACGGTCCAACATCAAAGAAGGGTTAATCAAAAAATTCATGAAGTTATCAAAAAGGAAGTTGTAAAACTCCTTGGTGCCGGATTGATTTACCCTATTTCGGATAGTCCGTGGGTTAGCCCCGTGCACTATGTACCCAAAAAGGGTGGAATGACCATTGTGACTAATGAAGATAACGAGTTAATTCTGACTAGGTTAGTTACCTGGTAGCATATTTGTATTGACTATAGGAAACTTAACGATGCTACCCGAAAAGACCATTTCCCGTTACCCTTCATGGACCAAATGTTAGAACGATTAACTGGGAATGAGTACTATTATTTCTTAGATGGATTCTCTAGGTATTTTCAAATCCCTATTGACCCGCAAGACCAATAGAAGACAACTTTCACTTGCCCTAATGGAACATTTGCCTATCGACATATGCCTTTCGGCTTATGTAATGCTCCTGGCACGTTCCAAAGGTGCATGATGGCCATTTTCCATGACATGATCAAGGAAACAATGGACGTCTTCATGGATGATTTCTTGGTCTTCGAGGATTCCATCTCATCTTGTCTCTCCCATTTAGACAAAATGCTCAAAAGGTGCGAAGACACAAATCTTGTTCTAAATTGGGAGAAGTTCCATTTCATGGTCAAAGAGTGCATTGTCCTCAGCCACAAGATTTCAAAATCTAGGATTGAGGTAGATAGGGCAAAAGTTGATGTTATTGCAAAATTACCTCCTCCCACGTCCGACAAAGGAATTCGGAGTTTTCTAGGTCACGTTGGGTTTTATCGTTGATTTATTCAAGATTTTTCTAAAACTTCCCGGCCAATGACCCATCTTCTTGAGAAAGAGACTCCATTCATTTTCTCGACCGAGTGTAGAGAGGCGTTTGAGACCCTTAAGAAGAAATTAACCGAAACTCCGATATTAGTTGCCCCCGATTGGGACTTCCCCTTTCAAATTATGTGTGATGCTAGTGACTTTGCGGTTGGGGTAGTCATGGGGCAACGTAAGACCAAACATTTTCAGCTTATACACTATGCTAGTAAGACTATGACCGATGCCCAAGCTCATTATACTACTACAAAAAAAGAATTATTAGCCGTAGTATATGCTTTTGAGAAATTCTGACCTTATCTAGTCTTGTCAAAGACCATAGTGTATACAAACCACTCGGCTCTCAAATATCTTCTTACTAAGCAAGATGCTAAGCCGAGATTGCTCTGGTGGATTCTTATCCTCCAAGAATTTGATGTCATTATCCGTGAAAAAAAAGGAGCAAAGAATCTAGCGGCCGACCACTTGTCTAGACTAGAGAATCCCCATCAAAGTGATCCCGAGAAAAAGGAAATTATCGAAACATTTCCTCTCGAGACACTTGGGATAGTGACTTTTCATGGTGATTTTAACACCTCATGGTTTGTCGATATTGCAAATTACCATGCGGGGAACTTTATTGTAAAAGGGATGTCGTCCCAATAAAAGAAGAAATTCTTTAAGGATGTTAAGCATTATTTTTGGGAAAAACCCTACTTGTTTAGGATTTGTGTGGATCAAGTGATTAGACGGTGTGTATACGGCCAAGAAGCGGTTGATATCCTCACGGCTTGCCATAATGGTCCCACCGAGGGACATCATGATGCCAACTACATCGCTAAAAAGTCTTTGATTCTGGTTTCTATTGGCCGACGATTTATCGAGATGCCCATGACTTGGTCACACGGTGTGATGCTTGTCAACGTCAAGGAAAAATCTCGCAAAAGGATGAAATGCCTCAAAATGTCATTCAAGTTTGCGAGATCTTTGATATATGGGGCATCGACTTTATGGGCCCGCTCCCGTCTTCACGAGGGAACAAGTACATTCTCATGGCCGTTGACTACTTGTCAAAATGGGTTGAAGCAAAAGCCCTCCCCACTAATGATGCCTAAGTTGTTTGTAGGTTCTTAAAATATCTCTTCGCCCGTTTTGGAACTCCTCATGCTATTATTAGTGATCGCGGAACTCATTTTTGCAATGACCAATTCACAAAGGTCATGCTTAAATATGGGGTTACCCACCGACTTTCTACCGCGTATCATCCACAAATGAGTGGACAAGTGGAGGTTTCAAATCGTGGTTTGAAACGTATATTAGAAAGAACCGTAGGTGAAAACCGTGCTTTTTGGTTCGATAAGTTGGAAGATGCATTATGGGCTTTCCGTACCACGTTTAAGACACCCATCGGGTGTACTCCTTATAAGCTTGTGTACGGAAAGGCTTGTCATCTCCCTATCGAACTTGAACATAAGGCATATTGGGCCTTGAAGCATTGCAATTTCGACCTTAAGACCGTGGGTGATCACCGAAAAGTTCAAATGAATGAACTTAATGAACTCCGTGATCAAGCTTACGAGAACTCTTTAATCTACAAAGAGAAAACGAAGAAGATTCACGACTCCAAAATTAAGAATCGCGTCTTTAATGTTGGCGATCGAGTCTTTCTCTTCAATTCTCGATTAAAGATTTTCTCGAGCAAGCTTAAGTCCCGCTGGACCGGACCGTTCACCGTCGCCTAAGTTTTCCTTTATGGTACCATTGAGTTATCTTCAACTAACAGACCTAACTTCAAGGTGAATGGTAATAGAGTCAAACATTACTTTGGAGGGGACATACCACCCACGGTTGTCCAGGATCTCTAAACCTTCCCTATGGACAATTAAATTCGGGGTCGAGTCAAGCTCGTGACTCGGTTAACAAAAACAAAGCACTTTTTGGGAGGCAAGCCGTGTTTCTGTCTTCTTTCTATTTTCTAATAAGTGTGACGTGAGGGGGCTCGCCTCTTCTTTTCTATTGTTTTTGTTATCTGTAATTTGTCAGGATTACCCAGATTATAAAGACTCTCGTGCTCGTGGTTTTGTCCAACGCTCACTCGATCTTCATTCCTTTGCATGCTTATTTTGAGAATCCTATATCCTTGATCTTATTGACTAACGTTTCATCTTTGGCATAATTAATAACCGGCTTTAGATTTACGTGAGATTCCTTTTTATATTAGGAATATACGTTAAAATTAGTATGACACATTGAGGACAATGTATCGTTCTAGTATGAGGGGGGAATCTATCAATTTGATCCCACTTGCATTTGTCTATGTCTTTCACGTAACCCCGTTTTACCAAGAAAATACAAAAAAAAATGTGATTTTATGCCAAAAATTTAAAAATTTTGCAAAAATAAAATAGTGTTCATCACAAATGTTGACTTTCCGCTGGTGAGAATAAGAATAATTTTTGACTTGACCGAAACTAATCCATACGAATAGAACATTTTTAAACTTTCAAATCATTTTTTATTCAGGACGCCTCCTAATATATCCCTATCTTTAAACGAAACATAACAAAACCTTTTTGGATCATCTCCCTCACGCCTCCTAATCCCCATCTTTACAAATGATAAATCCTATTTTCAGATCTTGGCTATTCTGTTGTTAAATAACGATGGCAATTGGCATAGGTCACCGATCTAATAATTATTCAGAAAGTAAAAGGAACGATCAACTCGATAATAATCGTCGTCAAGAGCAATGTAACAAAGGTATTCCTAACAAATCCCATCCTAATTTTCGTGAGGAACATAAGTCGTTTTCATCAATCTTTGTTTCTAATATCCCATGGAATGCGTCGGTCCAAGATCTTTGGGATATTTGTAACAAATGGGGTGTGGTGATCGATGTTTACGTAGCTGCAAAAAGATCCAAATCGGATCATCGATTTGGTTTTGTACGTTTTATAAACGTTAATGATATCAATCAGTTAGTTTCCAATCTAAGAACGGCATGGATGGGTGGTTTTCATTTATTTGCCGATGTGGCGAAGTATGGTCGAACTTATAATAGACCTGTGGAACGTTCTGGGGATGGCAAACCCAGTGTAGGTTCGAACTCTCAATCTGTTAGTATCAACGAAAATGCAGTCCTGGGTAACAAATCAGTGGACATGTCGGGCAAATACGGTACAAGTTATGCTGGAGCAGAATCTGTGGGGGTGTCGGATTGTAACAAGCGGGAGGTTTAGAGAAGAAAGTCACTCTAAAAGAATTAACTTACCTACAATGTCTTAATTTTGCAGAAATTAGCTTGCTTTGAGTATACACATACACGATTTATTACGGAATTTTTTAGTACGGGTTCAAAGGGTACGGAAAGATTCTCGACAAATTATTCTCTGAGGGTGTTAAAGCCCGATCCTTAGCCGACGAGGTTTGGATGCGACGATAAAAGAAATGTTGCTACATGTGACAATCTTACAAATATGAATTCAATAAATAAAGTGAACATGAAACTTGAAAGGTTATAACTATTTAAAAACGTGGGTTGGATGGTCAAAATTCAAACTGAGCACACACACCTTAATATATAATATCTGTCGGATTAAAAGTTTTACAGAAATGGCAAATTTGATAGCGTTATTGCATCCCTAACTTGAAATTAACAATGATTTCATTTAGCTTAGTTTGGTATAAGTGAAAAATCAAAGGACGATGAATTTTATCCTTCTAGTCACCTTAGATTGAGTGTATTCATATTCAGTGATCCTAAAAGTAAATGATCAATAATGAAAGTCAAGCATGTTGTATATAATGTAAAATAAGAAAAATATGTGTGCAAGAAAGAAAATGGGTAAACGGGAAGTGTTTTTAAAAACTAGTAAATCTTAATCCTTTAAATTTACACGTGCAACTATTTTAGAGGTATTTAAATTAGGGGGAATGAAATTTGGTTTTCTATGAACATGATTTATTTTCATTGCGTGAGGACACGGCAATAGTTTAGTATGAGGGGTTGGTATGTTCCTTAAATACACATACCTTTATCTAAATAAAACGAGCTTAAATAACCAAAAACGGACATAAAATGCCAAATATATGCTTGTTTTGCGTTATGTACTATGCATGTAACGGATATTCACAAAAAGATAAAAACAAAGCCAAAACCAGACAAAACCAAGCACGGGATTGAAAAGAGCATGGAAAACCGAAGCCGAAGGCATATGCATCTTAGTGGGCCAACCCAACCCAAGTTAAGGCCAATAGCCCGTAAGCCTTTAAACTAGCCCATTGATCATAAAAAGCCCAAAAAGCCCACCAAATCCACTTAACCATAACCCAGTTAACTCCCTATCCCAGTTAGTCCTCAACACCTTACACCGTTAGTCCCCCCCCCCCCCCCACCCCCCCCCCCCACAACAACAAACGCTCGAAACCCGCATCCTTCCAAATTTGAATTATAATAAAATATTCAGAAAAGGGAGTGAAGGCCTAAATCAGAAAAACCCCCCATCCACTGAGTGAAAAATAAAAAAAAAAAAAAAAAAAAAAAAAAATGGTGTTTATAAACAAAGCAATAAATGTGCGGGTTTAATGTTGATTGGAGACAATTATGGCTTTCCATAAGAGATTATAGCATGATTGGAGGAAGTCAAGGGCCAAGATCATGATTGACGATCAAGTTGAGTGATTGGTGAGATTGACACGCCCCTTTGAAGCCTAAACCCTTCTCCTCACGGATATAAATAGAGAAGATGATACCAGTAGCGAGAGGAGTTTTTTTTAGTAGCTTATATTTTTCTTTCCAGCATTTTTAACTTTACTTTTTGTATTCAATACTTTGTTTTAAGTTTTGTTATAAGCCAAAAAGGGATGGGCTTATTGGTGCTTACTAGCTTATGAAAATAAGCTAGAGCTTGTTACATCCTTGTTTAAGCAAAGGATTAAGGTGTGTTCCATTTTTCATTCAAAAAGCTTATTTTGTCATTTTCTTATTCAAGTGCTTATTTTACTGCTGATTTGTGCTTAATTGGTCTTAATATTGCTTATTACTTCTTTTAGATTGCTTTTCATAATCTGGTTCTAAGTGTTATTTAGTTTTCATAAAATCTGTCCAAAAAAGCCAAAAATAGCTATATGAGTTTGCTTATTGTTAAGTGCTTATTTCTGAGTTTTATTTGCTTAAATGTCCTTAATATACATTGTGCTTAATCTGTTTTGCATTTTTAATGATCCTCAAAATATGTTTTAGCTTTAAAATGCTTTTTGAGAATTTAAAGGGGTGTTTGGCACAAGCAACACTAACCCATGTTAGTGCTGCTTGAGTCCCTTTTGACCCAAAAATCTCATTTTGTTGATCTCTATTAAGATCTTGTAACCTGCTTTCAAAAGTTTTCAAAGTTTAAAATTCATTTTAAGGTTTTTAGCAGTCATATCTTGAATCTGTGGGGTTTTTAGTTTTCTATATCAGCTTATATGCTTGATTCTTATAAGCTGATGTTTTGGAGTTGTTCTTATGTTTGTTTTAGTCTCAATATGTCTTAGAAACAAGTTCCAATAGGTTTGCATTGGTTATTTACGGTTTTGCCATAATCTGTCAAGTGTCTCAGTTCAGTTTTTAAAAGTTCAATATCCTATTTTCAATCTCAAATTTAGATAAGTATAAGGTGGATTTAGGGTCTAAAATTGATAGCATAAGTAGTTTTTAGTATAAATTGAAATTTGTTAAGCTTATTAAGGTTTTAGAAGTTTTTTTTTTTTTTTTTTTTTTTTTATAATTAAATCCTTAATTTAGGGCTGCAGTTTTACATTTTAGCTTTTATAAAACTTAAAAATCCAAAAACATAGCATTCTGTCTGAATTGTCATTTTAACTTAGTTTTTTCATAGCTTAAAAGTGTTTCAAAGTGCTTAATTTTTGCTTATTCTGGTAGATTATAGGAGAATCTCAATATGTTTTCAACTTTTAAGGATTAGCTTATTGCTCTTCTAGCTTAAAATGTAGATTAAAAGTCCTTTTGTAGTCTATTTTTTGTATTTATTTTAGCCAAATTGCTTATTTGCTTATTTGAGCTTTCCAGCTGATTTAGATTGCTTATTTGAGACTTAGTCCTGCTTATTAAGTGTATTTCAAGGTTTTAGAAGCTTATTAGGTTTAAGCTTAAGTTTATAGAAGCTTTTAGCCAAGTCAGTTTAGACTTTAAGGCCTTAAAGCTTTTAAGTTAAAACTGCTACTTTGTTTGCTTATTTTTATGATTGTTAGAGTTTTTCTGAAAAAGTCCATTTACAAAAGTTGCTTATTTAGCTTATTAGAAGCTTTTCCAAAGAAGTTTTGCAAAATAAAACTGTTGGGAGTATAGGAAAGTCCCAGGCTCGAACCCGAGACCTCTACCATAACCCCTAACACTTTAACACTGACTCCCACTACCATCATGCCCTTGGGTGTTTTACGTTTAAGTTTGCAACTATAATTCTCATAACCCTTTTTGCCAGTTTTGCCTTTCAGCCCTTTTGGGCTTATTTCCAGCTTATTGAGATAAGTTAGTTAAGCAAATTTATTTTTCTTAGGATCAATATTGTTCAAGGTATTTTTAGTGAATCTTTCAGATTTTTATAAAATAGTTTAATATTTTTAATAATATTTTTAGATTAAAAGTGTTTTTAATTCATAATAAATAAAATAAAAGTCAAAAAAATATAATTCTTTTTTCTAAAATTATTTTTAATCATTTAGGACTTTTAGAAATTAAATTTTCATTTCTAGGATTAAAATTTGATGTTTTAGGTTTTTAGTTGCGTTTTTAGAATCCCGTTATCGTTTTCGTGCTTATTTGGTAATTGCTTTAATTTGTTGAGATTCCTTTGCATTGCTTTTGCATTATAATTGTAGAAATAGAAACCAAATCAAAAATCTTGAGCTTAATTAAAATCGATCCACAAACTTCAACCAAAAAGTTCAATTACCCTCGGATGGAACATTAACGACCCTAAAATAAAAGAAAGAAAAAAAAAAGAACAAAACTACTAGAAAGGTTACTTCGAACTCGATACTTCCGGCATTATATTTTATTTGTAAATTGGTTTATTGCTTTGGTTAAAAGTGATTTACTAATTTACCTATAATATATATACACATATATTATTGACTCGATCAGTATAAACCAATGGGGGTATATATGGTGGTAATTATATATATATATATATTTTGATTTTTACTTTATAGTGTTTTAGTTAAAGTAAAGGTGTTGGTTAAATAATAAAAGGTAAGGTTTAAGTGTAAAAACACGAGGTTTAGCAAAGTTTGGCAAAAACACAAGGTAAAAATTAAAATGGCAAAAGTAAAGATTATAAAACTTAAGGGTGAACAATGGAAATATTAGACTACGATAGACACGTAAACGGAATAAAATTTTAAACAAGACTCAAATCGGGTAAAAGTAACCATAAAAATAAGAATAAAATATAATTAATTTATTTACCTGAATTTACGAAATCTCACATTACTGCATCAACAGTATAAAGAAAAGGTCTTCCTAAGATAAGAGGAGCTTTAATGTCTTCTTACATTTCGAGGATAACGAAATCCACAGGAAAAGTGAATTTACCAACTTGTTAAGGTGGTTTAAAAATACACATTACCATATATCTTAATAAAACGAGCATAAATGACAAAAAACGGACATAAAATGCCAAATATTAGGCTATGTTTTGTTTTATTTACTGTGTAGGTAACGGATATTCATAAAAAGACAAAAACAAGACAAATATCGGACAAAACCAAGCACGGAATTGGAAAGAGCATGGAAAACCGAAGCCGAAGGCGTATGCATCTTAGTGGGCTAACCCAACCCAAGTTATTGGGCCAAGTCAGCCCAGTAAGCTTTTATATCACAAAAGCTCAAAATCCATAATAAACTAAAAAGGCCCATACGGCCCAAAAACCTTTAACAGCCCAAACCATTACCCCATACACCTGTTTATAACACGTTAGTCCGCAGAACAAACCCAGTATCCCCTAACCTATTGCACCGTAGTCCCGAGAGACCTTAACCGACGTTAACCTATTAATCCAAATTTTAAATCCAATAAATAATACCCGAAAAATTCGGAAGGCCCTAAAACAAGCAAATCCACCCCGAAGCCTCTCATTAGTCAAGATGTACGCGTCCAGAATTAAGGTAAGTCAAATGTACGGGTTTATTAAAATGAATAGACGACAATGAACACATCCATAAGCTATTATGGAATGATTGAAGGAAGTTAAGGGCCAAGATCATGATTGAGGACTGATTGAAGAATGATTTGGAGTGATTGACACGCCCCTTTGAAGCCTAGACCCTCCGCACAACACAACTCTATAAATAGAAGAGAAATTCACGTTTGAAGACATCTTTTATCTTTTTCTTTTTCCAGCATTTTATTTTTTTTGTATTCAATACTCTGTTTTTAAGCTTTGTTATAAGCTATTTTACTTCCAAAGAATTGTACTCTCAAAGTTTATTCAATAAAAAGTCAAGTTTTTGTTCCTATTTCATTACTGTTATATGATTTTCAAGCTTTTGGATGATAAGCCAAAAGGGGATGGGCTTATGTTACTCAACAACATAAGCAATTAAGCTCTTTAGAGCTCTTAAGCCCTTGTTTAGTGCAAAGGGTTAAGTAAGTTTCACATTTTTAGTTTTATGCTTGTTTTTCTGTTTTTACTTATTAGTGCTTAATTTTGTTTAATTCCTACTTGTTTATGCTTATTCAGTCTTTATATTGCTTATTACATCTGTCTTAAAGGTTTTCATAAAATGTTTTCATGTCTTGTTTAGTTTTAATAAAATCTATCTTAAAAAACCAAAAATATGCATTTTAGCCTAGCTTATGTTTGAGTACTTATTTTCCTTGAGGATTTGCTTGATTGATCTTATTAAACATTTTGCTTAATCTGTTTTTACCAAGTCTCAGCTTAATTCAAACTTTTGTAGTATAAAAATGCAAAACAGATTTTAAAGGGTATTTGGCACAAGCAGCACTAACACAAGTTAGTGCTGCCTAAGCCTCTTTTGTCCCTTAAGTCATTTTCAACAAGTTTTAACTTGGTCTATAAGTCATTTTTAATAAGTTTTTAAGGTTCAAATATCAAGTTTTGTGTTTAATCTATTCATAGTTTTAATCTGAGGTGTTTTGATTTGAAATGTTGGCTTATTTGCTTAGATTTGATAGTGCATGTAGGTATAGTTTCGTGCTTGATCCATGGCTTTTATATGCAGTAGAATAGGTCTAGTTTAAGTGTGCATTTGTCTTGTGAGAGTTAAGTCACAATCTGTCAAGTGTACTTCTTAGTTCTTAAAAGTTTTAAAAGCCCTTTTTCAATCTCAAATTTAAGTTAGCAAAAGTTTGATTTAAGCCTTAAAATTCATAGCTTAAGTAGTTTGCATATCAAGCTTAATCTGTTTGAGCTTGTTTTGGGTTTTAAAGCTTATTTACCAGCTTTTATTTAGGCTTGCAGTTAGCACTTTACTCTTTTATAAAAACTTGAAAAAACCAAAAACATAGTGTAACTGTCATTTTAACTTAGCTTTTTCATAGCTTATAAGTATTTCAAAATCCTTAACTTTTGTTTTTCTAAGAGCTATAGATACTACTTAATCTGTTTTTTGAGTTTTCAAGTCTAGCTTAATCTGTATTAATAGCTGTTATTTTGTGATTATATAACCAACTGTCCCTCTGTCACTTTCTTTGAATTTTCATCAAAATTGCTTATTGCTTATTATCTGATTTCCAGCTTATGTAGTTTGCTTATTTTGGTCTTAGATCTTCTTATTAAGTGTATTTCAAGGTTTTAGAAGCTTATTAGGTTTAAGCTTAAGCTTATAGAAGCTTTTAGCCAAAGACAGTTTGGACTTAAAAGCCTTAAAGCTTTTAAGTTAAAACTGCTACTTTCAGTATCTTATTTCTGGCTTATTAGTGGCTTTTAGAAAAAGTGCTTATTTAGAGCTTATTGATTAGTGGTAAAAAATTTAGCAAAAAAAACATTAGGCAGTATAGGAAGCCCCAGGTCGAACCGCCATGACCTCAACTAAAACCCCCCACGCCTAACACACACACCCCCTATAACCACAACTCCATGGGACATTTTCGGATAAGTCTTACATAAAAAATACAATTAACACCTTTTACATTTAGCCAATCAGCCCTTAATGGCTAATAACCAGCTGAATCAAAAAGTTGGTCAAACCCCTTTTATTTTTTCTTAAGTTTCACATTGTTCAAAGAAAACTTTTCTTAATATTTATTTAGATTTTATAAATTAGTTTAGCATTTTTTAATAATATTTTTAGATTAAAAGTGTTTTTAATTCATAATAAATTAAATAAAAATCAAAAAAATATAATTCTTTTTTCTAAAATTTTCTTTTATCATTTAGGACTTTTAAAAATTAAATTCGCTTTTCTAGGGTCAAAATTTGAAGTTTTAGGTTTTTAGGGTGCGTTGTTAGAATCCCGTTTACGTTTTTCGTGCTTTATTTGGTTATTGTTATTATAATTGTTGCGTGTCTTAGGGTTTTGTTTATTTTCATTAACATTGTAGAAATTAGTAATCCAAAACCAAATCATAATCTACTTTCCAAATCCCGATCACAAATCTCAACACGAAGTTCAATTCATGCCTTGTTGGAACATAAACGACCCGGGAAACGACTAGAAGAGGTTACTTTTGAAGTCGATACTTCCGGAATTATATTTCATTTGTGAATTGGTTTATTGCTTTTGTTTAAAGTGATTTACCGATTTACCTATATTTTATATATACACTATTGATTCAATCAATTTTTGGCGCCGTTGCCGGGGAGGTTGTGTTACGAATTTCAAGTTATCGTTTGAAGATTGTTTTTTGAGATCCTATCCTCGGAATTTATTCTTTGTTTATGTGAATATTTTCTTATAAACAAAAAATTAAAAATACAAAAACATTAAAAAGTTAATCAAAAATCCAAAAAAATTAAAAAACAACCAAAAATCGAGTTGTCATTTGTTAATAATCGGCATCACCTTTGGAACTACAAGCTATAAGAGGGGTATAAGTCGGGTTTGATCCTAAGAACTTCACCCTAAAGGAAAAGGTTTTTAAAACGCTTCGCGCTTACCAATTCCTCCGCTTCTTTGCAAGTTTTTCTAAAGAGCTACCGTGGTCACCATTACAACCGTTGCCAAAATTATTTTGTTAATTTTAATAAAAGATTTGTTTTTAGTGCATGTGTACTCGTTCGTCAGGTCCAGTTTTCGAACCGTCAACAACTCCCAGAAGACGTCGTAATATAAAACATTCCCAACAAGTCGAACCGACTATTGTTGAAAAACCCGTAGTTACGATGACCGATCAACGTACTATGGCGGAATTGCTCCAAGCACTCACCGAGGGTTACGGAGATGCGATCGTTATTCCCCGCCAAATCTCTCAGAGAATTTACACTCAAACACATTTTATACAACAATCTTTTAACGACTACAATTTTTCGGTTTTGAGAAGGAAGATCCTCATGCTCTTATTCGTTGGTTCAAAAAGATTACTTCGACGATTAAGTATAAAGATGTACCTAATGCGTCGATTAAGCTTATGCTTTTCCCATTTTTCATCGAGGGGGCAGCCCGAATTTGGCTCAAAAAAGAACCCCCTCGCTCAATAGTAACTTGGGAAATCATGTTTTTCCAATTCATTAACCAATTCTTTCCTCCTTCAAAAATCACAAATCTTCGGAATGAGATCATAAATTTTTAGCAGCGTTTTGATGAATCATTCTGTGAGGCATGGGACCGTTTCAAGGATCTCCTTCGTGCATGCCCATATCACGGTTTCACGGAATTACACCAACTTGATACTTTCTATAATTCCTTAACATCAACCGATCAAGATTCGTTGAATGCAGCCGCCGGTGGCAATCTTTTGACTAAGACTCCTAAAGATGCTTTAACCATTATCGAGAATAAGTCGAAAGTTCGCACTTCACGAAACAGACCGGTTGTTGCCAAAGTGAGTACGAACACCTCTAATTTAAGTTAGGGTTAATTTTAGAAATTTAGGGTTTTTGACCTCCGTTTAGGGGTCCCGTTTTGCGTTTTTTTAGTTAAAGTTTGGTTTTCCGTTATTTGTCTTCGTGCTTAATTGTTATAATTTGTTTATTTTTTTTAAAAGTAGTTAATCAATTCATCCTTTGTTTCCAATTCAAATCATTGTCTGAACATCAAACGTGGTTTCAATTTCACAAGTCGTTGGGGATACGACCCGGGAATCATACTTCCCGGCTAATATACATATTATATTATATATATTTTTGAAGATTTTCCTTTCTACCTTTGTCCTCAAGGGTAGTTTGGTAATTTTCCATCATATTATATATTTTACGTGTATTGAATTGCTATATCACTCCGTCTAATGAACTCGCAAATTACATGAAAGTTAATGACACACACATGCGAGCCATGCAAAATCAAATCACTAATATGAAAACTGAGTTGAAAACTGAATTTTAGGCCACGATGTTGCAACAAAACAACAAGCTTGAGAATGAGTTGAGCAATTATTTTCAAATGACAAACCTTCGGGTTCGGGTCCTCTTCCTAGCAATACCGTTGTTAACCCTAAAGGTGACTTGAAAGCAATCACCACCCGAAGTGGTGTTTATTACGATGGACCTCCGATTCCTCCTCCTTTCTCTTCTTATCCCTAGTTGGTGGAAAAAGAGCCCGAGGTGACAAAGGATACAGTGCAACCAAGTACCAAAAAAGTCCAACCTCCGGATGTCCGAACTCAAGCACCAACCTCTGAGCCCGTTAACGCTCCTAAGCCTAAACCGAATTTACCTTATCCTTCGAGACTCAACAACCAAAAACTCTAAGAAAGAGACGACCATCAAATGATGAAGTTTCTTTAAATCTTTCGAAGCCTACACTTCAATTTTAGCTTCTCGGATGCTTTACTCTACAGGCCCAAATTCGCTTCCACATTCAAGAATCTTCTTAGCAATAAGGAGAAATTATTTGAATTAACCAATACACAGGTGAATGAGAATTGTTCGGCGGTTATCCTAAAGAAGTTGCCCAAAAAACTGGGAGACCCCGGTAAATTTCTCATTCCGTGTAATTTTCCAGAGATAGTTGAATGCTTAGCCTTGGTCGATCTTGGTGCAAGCATCAACTGGGTACCTCTCTCCGTATGGATGAAGCTTTCACTCCTCGAACTTACTCCTACTCAAATGATTCTTGAGCTTGCGGACCGGTCTACTACTAGACCAACCGGCATTGCTGAAGATGTCTTTTTGAGAGTAGGAAAGTTCCATTTTCCAGCCGACTTTGTAGTCGTTGATTATGTTGTTGATCCTCGAGTTCCCTTAATTCTTGGGAGACCCTTCTTGAGGATGGTACGAGCTTTCATTGATGTTTACGGTGACGAATTAACTCTCTGAGTGAGTGATGAATCTATAACATTCAAAGTTGGTAACACTTCAAGATACTCCTACAATGATGCTGAATCGATTAACCGAATCGATGTCATTGATGTAGCTTGTGAGGAGTATTCTCAAGAAGTGTTAGGATTTTTTGGCAATTCTGAGAGTGGCAATCCACTCCAATTTCTGAACCAATCATTGCTACATCTTCACCCTCCCTTACTCCATTTGAGGGAGGTGATTTCATTCTAGAAAAAATTAAAGCTTATCTTACAAATGACTCAGTTCCACCGGGAATTAATGAAGTCAATTATGAAGATATAAGCGAATTTTTTTTCTACATTTCCTATCCCCGTTGAGAATAGTGACTTTTTCTTAGAGAAAACCAAAACTTTTTTCTCTTTTCATGAGCTTGAGACTTATAGATTTGATATTGAAGTGAAGAATAGTGGCAGTACCACCATTCATGCTGATGTTTCTCTTCCAGAGTATGACTGTTTCTATTCGGAGGGAGATATTCGTCTCCTTGAGAAAATCTTAAATAATGATCCATCATCCCCTCTCCCTCTGAAAGAGATTAAAAGTGAAGAACTTAAAAGCATTAAATCCTCAGTTGATGAACCCCCGGAGCTTGAACTCAAGGACTTACCTTCTTATCTCGAGTATGCATTTTTGGAGGGTACCAATAAATTACCCGTCATTATTTCTAAAAACTTGAAAGACGAAGAGAAGGAACACCTCATAAAGGTTTTAAAGTCTCACAAGCAAGCAATTGCTTGGAAACTCTCCGACATTAAGGGTATTGACCCGTAATTTTGCACTCACAAAATCTTAATAAAGGATGACTTTAAACTGGTGGTCCAACATCAGAGAATGGTTAATCTAAAAATTCATAAAGTCATCAAAATGGAAGTTGTAAAACTCCTTGATGCCGGATTGATTTACCCTATCTCGGATAGTCCTTGGGTTAGCCCCGTACATTGTATACCCAAAAAGGGTGGAATGACCTTTGTGACAAATGAAGATAACGAGTTAATTTCGACTAGGCTAGTTACTGGGTTGCGAGTTTGTATCAACTATAGGAAACTTAACGATGCTACCAGAAAAGATCATTCCCCGTTACCATTCATGGACCAAATGTTAGAAAGATTAGCCGACAATGAATACTATTGCTTCTTAGATGGATTCTCAGGGTATTTCCAAATCTCGATTGACCCTCAAGACCAAGAGAAGACTACTTTCACTTGCCCTTATGGAACATTTGCCTATCGATGTATGCCTTTCGGCTTATGTAATGCTCCTGGCACGTTCCAAAGTTGTATGATGGCCATTTTCCATGACATGATCGAGGAAACTATGGAAGTCTTCATGGATGATTTCTCGATCTTCGAGGATTCCTTCTCATCTTGCCTCTCCCATTTAGACAAAATGCTAAAATGGTGCGAAGACACCAATCTTGTTCTAAATTGGGAGAAGTGCCATTTCATGATCAAAGAGGGCATTGTCCTCGGTCACAAGATTTTGAAATCTGGGATTGAGGTAGATAGAGCAAAAGTCAATGTTATTGCAAAATTACCTCCCCTCACGTCCATCAAAGGAGTTTGAAGTTTTCTAGGTCACACTGGGTTTTATCGTCGATTTATTCAAGATTTTTCTAAAATCGCCCGGCCAATGACCCATCTTCTTAAAAAAGAGACGCTGTTCATTTTCTCAACCGAGTGTAGAGAGGTGTTTGAGACCGTTAAGAAGAAACTAACCGAAGCTCCGATATTAGTTGCCCCCAATTAGGACTTGTCCTTTAAAATTATGTATAATGCTAGTGACTTTGCGGTTGGGGCAGTCCTAGTGCAACGTAAGACCAAACATTTTCAGCCTATACACTATGCGAGCAAGACTATGACTGATGCCCTAGCTTATTATACTACTACGGAAAAAGAATTATTAGCCGTAGTATATGCTTTTGAGAAATTCCGACCTTATCTAGTCTTGTTAAAGACCATAGTGTATACAGACTACTCAGCTCTCAAGTATCTGCTCGCTAAGCAAGATGCTAAACCGAGATTGCTCCGCTGGATTCTTCTCCTCCAAGAATTTGATGTCATCATTCGTGATAAAAAAACGAGCAGAGAATGTGGCGGCCGACCACTTGTCTAGACTAGAGAATCCCCATCAAAGTAATCTCGAGAAAAAGGAAATAACCGAAATATTTCATCTTGAGACACTTGGGATGGTGACTTTTCGTGGTAATGCGAGTACCTCATGGTTTTTCGATATTGCAAATTACCATGCGGGGAACTTTATTATGAAAAGGATGTCGTCCCAACAAAAGAAGATGTGGAAAACTAGAAGGGGTGGGGGTTGAATAGTTTTCTTGATTGATTTGTTATCTTTTTAAAATTTTGCTTGAAACTTTATGTGAAATGAGTTGATGTTGATCTTTGGTTCGTGAAATGTAAAAGTAAGTAAAGGAAAGAGTTAGAGAGATATAACCAGGACACAAGTATTTATAGTGGTTCGGCTATAAGGACACCTTCCTTGCCCTACTCCACTCCCTGAGTCACCTACTCGAGAGTTTGTTAAACACTAGTCACCAATCTCCTTTTTGATCGGCGAAGAAGCCTCACAACGATGGTTACACCTCTTTAATAATACAAAGCTAAATGATGGATTCTTCACACAGTAGAATCGATTCAATCATAACTACACTTGATATACAAATTATGAATCGACTAACAACTACAAAGTAATGGTCAAGACTCAGCAATGTGATCTTGATGGAGTTATGTAGAACGTATGCAAGGTACTTGGTACTTGATCGTCTCGAATGAAAGCTTGGTAATTTCTTCTTTGAAGTAAATTACCAACAAGAAGCTAAGAAAGAGTATGCAAGAAATAGAGAGAAAGATCAGTAGATAAGAGGGTATTTCTTAGTGAGAAGGTGTGAGAAAACATGATAAATGGCTTGGTATTTATAGCCAAAAAAAGTACTGTAGCCCAGTTCTGCCGGTGCCATTGGAGAATGGAACCGGCAGCCAAATCCAATAGAACCGGCCAACAGTAACCAAATCCAAATTTTGATTCTCAAGATCTTGGGAAATCTTATGTAATCTTGTGAGATTTCCCTTGGATTTGCTGCATTTGATTAGGTCATGAATGATGTAATTAGAAGGAAATTAGAAAACATTTTTGTGTATAGTTTTGGTTTATATAAAATAATGTATACACATTTTTATGTCACTTTGTGATTTTGTGAAAACTTATGTTTAATAGAAGGTTTTAGCATAATGTTACTTCAAGTTTTGTCATTAATAAAACAACGAAGATCGTAGAATAGAAGTAAATGATTTTGCCGGTTTATTTGTATTAACAATCTCCCCCTTTTTGTTGATGACAAAACTCAAAGTTTAAGGTTGATTAAAGGCTGGTTATTACTCAATTTTAGTTAATTTTAATCAATTGGTCTCTTCTCCCCTTTTTTGTCGAAACAAAAATATGGAATGGATTAGTCCATATTTCCCAAGAAATGGAAAGCTCCCCCCTTGAGAGGTGCATATAGATCTGCAAAAATGAGTAGGTTAAATAGAATGGGACATACTCCCCCTCGCTTTATGAGTACCTACAAAGAAAAGTTAGACAGCCAAAATCTAAAAGAGGCTACTGTAGTACCGACTAGCCGGTGTTGTACCTAGAAAGTTACCGACTTGTTATCAGACAGAACCGGCTGACAAAAGAAAAGTCAATGTCCATGAATTTTAAACAAGAAAAAATGATCATATGACAACAATAAAGAACATTTATTTAGAAAAATGAAACATTAAGGGCATTACATTAGAATAACAAAGAACAAGAGATTCTTAACAAATCAATTATTTTATTCAAGCATTCTAGGCCTATTTCTAGTAATTGTGTGCGAGAACATTTAGGCGGTCAAGAAAGTGGTTGAGAATGAATCTCACTTCTCCTTGGAAGTTGTCGACGATGGCTTGAGTTCGTTGGCAATGTTCACAAAACATTTCATGAGTAAGCATGGGAAAAAGATTGTTTGGTCCTAATGGCGAAAGGGGTGGGAAGTTTGAAGGTAGATTTGGTGAACAATGCGGTGGAAATGGTGGAATAGGTGGTTCCATGTCCGGAGTGGGAGAGTGAATAGATGAGTCAATGGGTGGAATAGGAGGTGGTTTATTAGCAAGACACTTAATGGTGTCAAATGATAGACGAGGAGGTGGAGGATTAGTTGTTGCGAGTGAAAGATCCTCGAGAGAGTTGAGAAAAGCTTGAGGAGAGTTGGGTGGAGTAGAGAACAATAGTTTGATTGGGTCAAGATTGATAGCTACCAGAGATGTGAGTTTGGAAGGTTAAGTTGGTGCCGGTGGTGGCGAGGTTAATGGTGGAGGAGTTGTTTTAGGAGTAGGCAAGAGATTTATATTGTTGCTAGTTGGAGATAGATAAGGAATAGTAGTTTAAGAAGTTGGAGTAGTTGGTGGAGGTCCCGATACATAGTCCGATAGAGGTGAGAAAGGTTGGTAGGGAGGTGAAGATGTCCTAGGATTGTTGAAACAACAAGGTCTAACGCTTATTCGAGCGGCCCTTGTTAGGTTAGTTATGTTTTCTTTAGGCATTGTTGGAGGATGATGGTGAAGAAAAATGCAAGAATTGAGTCCTATTTATAGAAGAAAATTTGAGATGATTTTAATGCATTACTTGTAACAATGATTAGAGGATGTCTTAGGTCAACTTCTACTATTAGGAGCTGATTGATGTGACAAGGAGGGAAAATTTAAAATGAATTTGAGAAATTCGTATTTAGTATAGTTTGTAAAAAAAATTATACTGATCAGGCGGTTCTGCCGGTGCTATTCGACAAAGGGCACCGGCTTGAAAATGAATGGTACCGGCGATTTGAGAAAATTTTGGAAACATTTTTATGATATGTTGGATGTGCGGTTTCTCTTGACTCAAAAGCAAAAAAATTGTTTTATAAGAAAAACCCTAAGCCTCCTTTTAATATAGCTATAATTGAACATGTTTGAAACGATATATTGACCATGTGTTTCGTTGAATATGTCCAAGTAGCATAAAAAAAACTTTTATTTGTATTAATCAATAGAAAAAGGTTTTGACAAAAAAATGTTGTTATTAAGCGTTTGGTTCCATAAGGCCAAGTCCTAGTCTGAGAAGATTGAAAGATTCTCTTTTAAGAGTTTTGGTTAAGATGTCGGCAATGTTATCTTCGGAGGTGACTTTTTCTATAGTAATATTTCCTTTTTGGACATTGTCACGAAGGAAGTGGTGACGAATTTCTATATGTTTGGTGCGAGAGTGAAGAACGGGATTTTTACTTAGATCAATTGCTCCTTTGTTGTCGCAAAGAACGAATATGTTATCTAATTTATATCATAATCTCCTAGAGCTTCTTTCATCCATAAGGCTTGTTGGCATGCTTTTCCGATAGAGACATATTCTGCTTCGGTGGTTGAGATTGCTAAGGCAGTTTGTTTCTTAGAGAACCATGAGGTGAGACAACAACCCATGAATGTACATACACCACTAGTGCTTTTGCGATCGACGTAGTCTCCCGCATGGTCGGAATCGGCGTAGAAAATGGTTTTTATGCCGGTTCCTTTAGGATGCCATAAGCCTAGGTGGGATGTACCTTTGATGTATCGAAAGATTCTTTTACAGCTTCAAGGTGGGAAGTTTTTTGGTGCTTCTTAGAAATGGGTACAAAGACAAACGCTAAACATGATGTTCGGGCGACTGGCCGTCAGGTAGAGTAAACTGCCAATCATGCCACGATATTTAGTGTCGACAATGGGTTCATCGTCTTCGTCGCGGGTGAGTTTGGTTTCAGATGACATGGGAGTTTTGATTGGTTTGGAGTCTTAAAACCGAATTTTTTAAGCATTTCTTTAACATATTTAGATTGATTAAAGAAGATTCCATCTTCGAGTTGTTTGATTTGTAGACCAAGGAAGAAATTCAATTCACCTATCATGCTCATCTCAAACTCATCATGCATGATTTTTGAGAAATCATCGCAAGACTCTTGACAAGTTGATCCGAAGATGATGTCGTCCACATAGATTTGGACAATGATGATATGTGAGTTTCTTTTCTTATTAAATAAAGTGTTATCTACTAATCCCATGGTGTACAAGTGATCTAAGAGGAAGGCTTTAAGTCTATAATACCAAGCTTTGGGTGCTTGTTTGAGACCATAAAGAGCCTTTTTGAGTTTGAAGACATAATTAGGTTTTCCGAAATCTACGAATCCAGGAGGTTGAGCAACATATACTTCTTCATTTATAAAACCATTTAAAAAGGCACTTTTGACATCCATTTGAAAGAGTTTGAAGTCATAAGCACAAGCATACGCAAGAAGAATTCTTATAGATTCTAATCTAGCCACAGGGGCATAGGTTTCATCGAAATCTATTCTTTCCTGTTGATTGTATCCTTGTGCTACAATTCTTGCTTTATTTCTAGATACAATACCATTTTCGTCAAGTTTGTTTTGAAAGACCCATTTTGTACCAATGATGGTTTGGTTTTCAAGAGGGGGAACGAGGCTCCAAACATCATTTGTTTTAAATTGATTTAGTTCTTCTTGCATAGTCATAGTTAGTTCTTCTTGAATAGTCATAGTCTAACTTTCGTCTTGTATAGTTCCCTTGATATTTTTGGGTTCTACGAAAGACACGAAACAGAAAAAGTTGCTTTGATTTTGGACATGAGATCTTAGGGTTCTTTCATTAAGATATCCTATGACGGTTCCTAGGGGGTGATCTTTAAAGCTTTTGATGTTTGAGATTTCTTTGTTTAATGCTTCATTTTCCTTGATTACTAAGTCTTTATCTTGGTTTTCTATGATATCATTTTCAAGAATATTATCATCTACTAATGGTGATAATTTAGGAGGAGGTGATTCATTAAACTTAACATTGAGAGATTCTTCTACTTTTATGGTTTCTTTATTTAGAACTATGTAAGCTTTGCTATTGGGAGAATATCCTAAAAATACACCTTCGATTGACTTAGGATCAAATTTTGTTAAATAATCTTTGGTGTTTGGAATAAAGTATTTACTATCGAACACTTTAAAATATTTTAGAGATGGCTTTTTACCTTTGAAAAGCTCATAAGGAGTTTTTCCTAGGAAAGGTCTAATAAGATTTCTATTTAGAATGTAAGTAGAGGTGTCAACGGCATTGCACCAAAATTTTTGAGGAATTAATTGTTCATTTAGCATTGTTCTAGACATTTCTTATAAGGTTCTATTCTTACGTTCTACTACCCCAATTGATTGTGGAGTACGAGGAGCCGAAAAGTTATGGGTAATGCCGTTAGCATCATAAAACGCTCCAAATTGTACTTCATTATCAAATTCCTGACCATGATCTGTGTGGATTAAGATAATGAGGCAACCCTTTTGGATTTGAATCTTTTTGCTTAGAATTTCAAAGTGGTCAAAAGCTTCATTTTTATGTTTTAGAAATCTTGTCCATGTATACCTTGAATAGTCATCGACAATGACCAAAGTGTAGAAGTTTCCTCCATAACTTTGAACGGCCGACGGACCAAACAAGTCCATATGTAAAAGTTCCAAATGTAAAAGTTCTAGCACTATGTTGAAACCAGCGTTATAGGCCTTATGGCTTTCATGTACTTGTTTTCCGACATTGCAAGCGTCACAAAAATGCTTTTAAAATTTTAGTTTTGGTAATTTTCTAACTAGCTCTTTAGATGATAGCGATTGTATAAGTCGCATATTGGCGTGACCCAATCTTCGATGCCATAAGGTCGAAGTATCATCTATTAAGGTTAAACACAGGGTGTCTTTTGGTGAGTTCCCCATTTTTATTATGTAAAGGCCATTTTTCCTAATTCCTTTTCCTATGGTTATGCCGTCTTTAAGTATTTCGCTACCGGTTTCGCTAAATAATACTTTGCATTTTTTATCGTATATTTGACTAATACTAAGAAGATTAAAGCTAAGGTTTTCTACGTGACTAACATCATGAATAGAGAGGGAGTTATGAGTAATCATACATTTACCGGTGATCTTGCTTTTAGTATTACCACCAAACAACACATTACCTCCGTCAATTTCTTTGTAGGTTTGAGAGAGTATTCTTGTTACCCGTCATGTGTCACAAATGAACACCACCACGTCTTTGATCCATACATCCGTTCAAGTTTGACCCTTTTTGCGAACCTAAATTTTATAATTAACTCAAGTCATTCGTCTCCAATATCTCATGGGTCCGGTTAAATGTATGCATACCGTTGGTGTTGATCCCTATAATAGAAAGGAGATAAGGACTCCATTGATTGTACATTGTGGTCGAAATAATTGCTCCTTGTTGAGTTTCATAATCCAAACCGATCGATGGTGATAGTTACTCTTAGGGGTACAAATAACAATATCACCTATTGTTACGTTTTATGGGCGTTGTACTATACTCTTTCCATGGCCTTGACCAAGTTTTAAGATTGGTGGTTGTTTGCTATTTCTAGGTGTGCCTAAAATAGACTTTTTAGTTATTAAAACGGAGTCATTTTTCTTAATGATGTTAGATTCAAGTATTTTCCCATTTTCTGCACTGTCAACAGATACCCGATGTTGTTCGTCTGAACAAGCCGGTTCTGTTGTCAATGGAACCAGCAATGCCGGTTCTACAAAGGGCATTTCTTCTTGATTGAGACCTAAATTTTTATTTAGTGTAGCTAGAGCAAGCTATGATTCTCTGTGTATCCAATCCACATTAGTCAATTGACGGAATATGCATTTCCGACCATTTTACGCAAGGATGAACTACTATTTTTGAAACTAGATAGTTTCAGTTTTAGAGAGTTAATTTCAATTTCAAGTTTGTTACAAACATCACATTTGTTACTTATTTCTTTGTTTTTATCTAATAGTTCTAGATTGATTTCAAGTTCATCAACATTCATTTGGAGTAATTTGTTTTTAGCCTTTAGGTGCTTATTTTTGTTAATAATCCTAAGACTAGCTTTGAAAAGTTTATCATACTCATTTTGTCTTGATTCATTATCTAATGATGGGCTACTATAGTAGGGAGTATCGGATAATACCTCGTTTTAGTGTGCCATGAGACAAATTTCTTCTTTATCATCTTCGCTATCACTCTAACAACCCACCACGAATGCCTTCTGATCGTTGAAAGAATTCTTTGGACAATCACTAATGAAGTGGGTTGGATCGCCACACTTAAAGCACCTTCGGTCTTCTTTCTTTCTTCTTTGGCTTTCGAAGTTCATTCTAGACATCGTAAGGGTTGTCGGAACAAAACTTTCCCTTCTCTTCTAAAGACTTTATTTTGAGAAATCCCTAACGGCCATTGCATATTCTTTGTCGTTGCTATCCGAGGAAGATGCATCTTCATCACTCAAGACTTGTCTTGCTTTTAGGGCAAGAGATTTGTACTTTTCTTTCTTGTTTCTATTGCACTTCCAAGTCCATCTCACGTAACTACCTCATAGACATTGAGATTGCCGACTAGTTCGTCTAGAGATTTTGTTTTGATATGTCCTTGATTCTTCCATCGGTCGTCACCTTTGGACTCCATTTGGAGGGGAAGCCTTAGGAATTTCCTAACAGATTAATGACTGAAAAAGATTCAATGCTCAACCGTGTAAGACTGTTTATCCATGTTTCCTCATATTTTGTTCTCACCCAAATCTAATAAATTCAGTTTTACAAGATTCCTCAATGCTTGAGGAACCTCACCCCTCAATTTTTTAAGTAAAGGGTTACCCCGGTAAAGTATATTAAAACCAAAAAAAATAAGTACATATGGAATGTGGCGATGTGGCTGACACATTAACCTCAAGCTAAATAGCTTGATAAACTTATGACATGATAAACTTATGACATGCCATAAACACTTACAACTCTAGAGACAACTAATTGCAGCTAAAACAAGTGACTAAACTGAAAAAGCTAACCAACACGAGCCGTGAAAGATGTGTTGGGTTTAATCGATTATATGCGGGGGTTCACGTAAGCAATGCATGGCATGGCTAGAGTTTTAGGTTAATAAGTCTTTTATGTTTTATGTGTTATTAGGTAATAACTGATAGTTTGAATTGGTAGTATTGTTTGACTGAATTTTATGGATACATGAGGAGAGTGGGTCACTAGTATAGTACTTGTTCTTTAGGTAGAGTTATGTTTCCTGGTTTGTAGGTAGACTAGTTCTACACACGTTTGTATTGTTAGGCTATTTATATCTTTTTAAAATTTTGCTTGAAACTTTGTGTGAAATGAGTTGATGTTGATCTTTGGTTCGTGAAATGTAAAAGTAAGTAAAGGAAAGAGTTAGAGAGATATAACCAAGACACAAGTATTTATAGTGGTTCGGCTACAAGGACACATTTCTTGCCCCACTCCACTCTCCGAGTCACCTACTCGAGAGTTTGTTAAACACTAGTCATCAATCTCCTTTTTGACCGGCGGGGAAGCCTCACAACGATGGTTACACCTCTTTAATAATACAAAGCTAAATGATGGATTCTTCACACGGTAGAATCGATTCAATCACAACTACACTTGATATACAAATTATGAATGGACTAACAACTACAAAGTAATGGTCAAGACTCAGCAATGTGATCTTGATGGAGTTATGAAGAACGTATGCAAGGTATTTGGTACTTGATCGTCTCGGATGAAAGCTTGGTAATTTCTTCTTTGAAGTAAATTACCTACAAGAAGCTAAGAAAGAGTATGCAAGAAATAGAGAGAAAGATCAGTAGATAAGAGAGTATTTCTTGGTGAGAAGGTGTGTGAAAACATGAGAAATGGCTTGGTATTTATAGCCAAAAAAAGTACTGTAGCCCGGTTCCGCCGGTGCCATTAGAGAATGGAACCGACAACCAAATCCAATGGAACCGGCCTAAACAATCCGAATTTGATTTCAAGATTTGGAATAAATCTTATGAGATTGCCCTTGGATTTGCTGCATTTGATTAGGTCATGAATGATGTAATTAGAAGGAAATTAGAAAACATTTTTGTGTGAAGTTTTGGTTTACATAAAATAATGTATACACATTTTTATGTCACTTTGTGATTTTGTGAAAACTTGTGTTTTTAGAGAAGGTTTTAACATAATGTTACTTCAAGTTTTGTCATCAATAAAACGAAGATCGTGAAATAGAAATAAATGTTTTTGCCGGTTTATTTGTATTAACAGCCATGTTATCTATGAATGAATGTATTCCTTCTCTCATATTTTTCCTTTACCCATTGTTCATTCACCACTTGTGCAGCTTCAAATCTACACGTGGTATCTAGAGCTAGGTTCGATTGAAGACGGGTTTGAGAGTCGGTTTCAAGAAAAGGGTGTAGCCCTTCGCTGCAAGGCAGAAGGAGTAAGGGGGCCGATTGAAACCCTATGCAATCAGGTCGAGTAGAAGAAAGAAGAAGTAGCAGTTTTTTGAATGGTGGCAAACAAGAAACAAACCAAGCAGCAAGGTTGATCACTTTGTGATCAAAAGAAAGAAAGCAACAGCAAGAAAGAATGATCGCGGCAGGAAAGTGAGTTCCGACGTTAGACCGAGAAGACCGTGAGACCGAGAAGACCGAGGAGCCGCAAAAGACTGGGCGGAACCTCGACCGACACAGGTGACAAGAGACCGAAGGCTCACCTGAGAGAGATTAGACCGAAGACCGAAAGAGATAACCGTAACCGGCGGGTTGTCTAGACCGAAGCTTTAATAGCTGAAGACCGAATTATTGAATCAAATGACCGAAGATTCAAAGAAAGACCGAAGAAAGTTGATCACGTGTGTTGATCACAAGAAAGAAAGATAGCAAGGACTGTTTTCTTGAAAGCAGGAAAGTAGCAAGAAGGAGAGCGAAAGGAAGAAGAAAGGAGTGACGAGCCGCAAGAGCAAAAGAATGCAGCAGCAGAAAGCAAGAGAAGATAGCAAGAACAAGAGCAAGGAAGACGTTTCAGAAAGCATGAGCATGGGAAACATTCACATAGGTGGTCTAGAGAGCCATTTGTTGGATGTTCCTGATCTAGAATTGGCAAGGTCATTTTACCTTTTTAATGGATCATATCAGGAGTCATGCAATGTCGAATCGAAAGGGGGAAAGACAACGACAATGAAGCCAAATTGATCCAGGATGATGAACCGACGTTGTTGTGAATATATGGACGAGTAAATAACCGATTAAGGGGGTGATTGTTGGGTTTAATCGATTATATGTGGGGGTTCACGTATGCAATGCATGGCATGGCTAGAGTTTAGGTTAATAAGTCTTTTATGTTTTATGTGTTATTAGGTAATAACTGATAGTTTGAATTGGTGGTATTGTTTGACCGAATTTTATGGATACATGAGGAGAGTGGGTCACTAGTATAGTACCTGTTCTTTAGGTAGAGTTCTGTTTCATGGTTTGTAGGTAGACTAGTTCTACACACGTTTGTATTGTTAGGCTATTTATAGCCATGTTATCTATGAATGAATGTATTCCTTCTCTCAAATCTACAAGATGAACTTCCACCGGTTTTTGTGTATAAGTTAGCAGATTCATCATACACATTTTCAACTTCTTCTTCTTCATCTTCTTCTTCATCATTTCAGGCTGGATAAGAATTAGACGTGAAGATATTATCATTCTTGGAAGAAGTACCAATAGTCTTCAACGACTTTAAAAAGTTGGAGGATGCATGGCTGAGAATTGAACCCCTCAAATTATTGTCATTCAATTGTGACTGCGTCAAACCTGAACGAAGACCAAAATAACTTGGAATAACACCAGATAGCTTATTTGAACTCAGTATCATCTTCGTCACATAAAGATTCCCCATACAATCAGGAATATTTCCAATCAGCATATTTCTTGAAAGATCAAGAATGTCCAAATCTGTCCTTTTGCACAGTGACACCGGAATCGAACCTCTAAACAAGTTACTTTGTAAAAGTAATATAATACTATCTTGATATCCAGCCCCGTGTAAACGCTCTCCAGAAGGAAGGTTTGTCAAATTTCCAGTCAGTTTGTTGTGAGAAAGATCTAATACACGAAGGATAGGCATTCGACGCAACCACGGTAGCAGAGGTCCAGAAATGCTAGCATTGGATAACACTAACTCCCTAAGGTTTCGTTGAGTCCGAAACCACGTTGGAAATCCCTCTAAAATTATGCAAGACCCGACATATGCGATTTTAATTAGAATGGAGGTATCCACCCATGTGAAACATTGAATGTCAACTTATAATTATAAGCTGTATTCAAGTACCTCAAGGCCGAGTGATTAGCAAAATGCGCTTCTGAAACCACTCCTTGTAAAAAATTCTTCAGACATCTAAAAAATTTAATTTGGTGAATTGCCCAAATGAAACCCCATTCAACAAATTTGAAGACACAGACAACACTTGTAGTGAAGTGAGTCTTCCTAGAGATACTGGGATGGGGCCTGTTAACCAGTTTGATTGTAGATGCAATTCTGTTAAAGCTATTGATCTTCCCAAGGAATCTGGAATTGAGCCGTTCAGTCGATTATAAGAAAGGCGAAATTTGGTGAGTTGGTCTTGGAAGTTCGAATCGGACCGGTTAAATAGTTGGAAGATAGATCTAATACTTGTAAGGATCTTAATTTCCTCAAAACATCAGGAATTGGACCAGTCAATTCATTCACG